>JXSR01S012262.1:2698-13373 GCA_000969725.1 Ophiothrix spiculata | reverse complement strand
AAAGTATAAAATATGAAATATTAAAATATAAGACAGTCATAGAAATCATCCCAGGTTTGAGAAAGTAGTAAGAATGCATCCCTTATAAAACCAGGAACAAGACACAGACAAGAGAACCCCTGGCAGGGATAGCCAAATAGTGACAAAGTCACTTTCTAAGTGGCTAAACCTTAAAGGCTCCCATAGGGACACAGACGAGCAACACAAGTGAACGGGGCAAGGGAAGCATACTGCATAACTTCTCCAACAAGGGAGGCTTAAAAAATAAGCACACACTTAAAAAGGAAAAAAAAAATATACCTAAGAAAACTATTTTGAAATCCAGCTAATTGCTCTAAAATGTTCTTTAAGATTTACAAGGAACTTAGACATACTAAACAAGAACTGGTCTTTGAGAGCTGGAGGAAGTTGAACAAAATAGACTGGGAAACGATTGAAAACAGTGTATTTAAAACTATCAGTTCTGGCATAGGGGTGAGTAAACTTGAGACAATCACTATGACGAGTATTGATGGAAATATACTCAAATGATCAAGATCATGTTTAGAGTAAAAACACTTAGCAATAAAGGAAATAGCAAGATAGTTATATCTATTGCACACAGACATGAGACCTAATTTTTCTAGTCGTACACCATACTCAAGTTCTCCCCTGGGTGCTGGAATACAGGCACCCGATTTTCATTGATAATTAATTTAGATTCGCCGTGTGAGATTACGTGGTTTGGAAATAATATGAGCGCAGATAGATAAACATAAAACTGAATTTCACAATAACAACTTAGAAGTCAACGTACCTCAAAGGATTGAATATGTATGTTGGGAAATTTCCCAAGTTCACATGAACTAATTTTCACTATCTCGATGCTTTTTAAGTGGTATCCACATACATTACCATGATTACTTCTCGGAATCTTTGTTTCAAGCAAATCATATCAGTACTGATCTTCTTTAAGTTAATCTACTCTTTTTGTTGACATAATGAGTTCACATTATCTGCACGGAATTGGTTTTTTAATACTTGATTTAGATGATTCAACGATATCATCAGAATCTAATAACCTGGGAACTAGACTGATAAGGATGATGAGAAACTTGTGAACTATTATCTCATGTGAATAGCACAATATATAATTATATATAAAAGTATAAAATCTAATCAAATTTTATTTATGAATTGGATTTAAAGTTAGGATATAAAATATAATTTCTTATTTACATGAATGATGCATGAATATCAAGAAAGTAATTAAACATTCATTCATTACAAATAACATAAATACATTGAAATTTTGATTGTTATTCGAATATTAAACATCATCGGTACATTGCAATTTAGTAATTATAATATCAAGAACAAATCTTAGACTTAAGATCAAAAGTAGCGATTATTTGAACGGATGCCTCATGGTATTGAATTAAGTTATTGGTGTGTGTTTGATTAAATATATCATCTATGTTTGACTACATCAGAAATGATGAATTTTGAAAATTGCAATTGCAAATTATTATTGCAATGATATTAAAATTATTATTGCTGATTCAATATTGGTTTTTTTTTTTCAAGAATGTCTATGATCATTTCTGATTATGATACGCTACAAATACATTAATAACCTATCATTCCCCGTCCACACTGGCTATGGATCTAACACATCGATTAGACAGATGAGTTGATTTATATTCACTGAGTTTATCAATTTCCACAGAAAACTTCCGTTCCCTGTGCTTTTACATCTCTTGAGGCAAGCAGCCTATGACATTATAGATACAAATCTAAAAATACACTATAATGCTTACGAATTTTAAATACATATACAAGTACTATCAGGCACGTGTTTATCAGTCGAGCTTTCTGAACGTTGATTTCTGTATGAACCTGTATTGAACCTGTATTGTAAAATATATAAGAAGTATCTTTGTATGATGATAGTTTCTCAAATGTAAAGTTTATAAATGCAAAAGTAAAGCGATTTGTCTTGTAAAATACTCTTTTACATAAAGATTAGTCATTCAGCATACCTCCCAAAACTATCTCAAAAAGTACCAAATCTTTAGGTACAATTACTACAAATTTGTAGAGCAAAATAGCTAACCTTCTTAGATTTCTGGCTAATATCAGATTTATGGGTACACGGAAAGTGGAATGAGGGAAGCAGATGCTGATCACTATGGGATAAGTTTTGGCGGAAGAGGCATTCCAAACCTCAGATATGCCGACGACACAGCACTCATTGAATTTTCCAAAGACGGGATTGAAAACCTTACCCATGCAGTCATTAATGCTGGCAAGAATCTCAATTTGCATTTAAATGTCAAAGAGACCAAACTTCTTGTTGCTGGCAGTGGTACCTCCAACTCTGACCACAGCATCCAGATTGATGGTCAGACAGTTGAAGTTGTAGAATCATTCAAATATCTCGGTTCCACAAAGACCAGAAATGCCTACTGCACCAATGATATAAAGACAAGAATTACCATAGCAAAGAAGAGGATGGTTGACTTGCACACACTTTGGAATGACAAGAACATCTCTAATTGCCTGAAAATGAAACTGGTTAAAACCCTTGTTTGGTGTGCTATGCTATATGGTGCGGAAAATTGGACACTGCTCAAAGCTGATTATATATATTAATCGTATCATGGCTGCGGAAATGTGGTTTTGGAGGAAAATTCTTAAGATCAGCTGGAAAGATAAAAGAACTAACCTCAGTGTTCTTTAAGAACTGAACACTGAAAGAGAACTCCATGGAAAAGTGATCCACCTAAAGATGGGATATTTTGGTCACATTCTGCGCAGCAGTGGGAGCCCTTTAGCAGCACAAATAATGGAGAGTCAGATAGAAGGAACAAGGAAAAGAGGCAAGCAAAGAAAACAATGGTTCGACAACATCAAAGAATGGACAGATCTCACATATTCCGAAGCCAAAAGAACAGAACAAGATCGCAGCAGATGGAGAAAGATAACAAGAAGATGTGAAGACGTGGTCGCCAATCGTCAGCAGATGACGGAGGCAGACAGGAAGGTAGACATGTTTGGAGCAAGATAAAAACCAGATAAATATGATAATCTTATTTAAGTGTGTCTCCCTTCCCGACAAAATCTAACGGTTGATTACTATTCGGTATGTATCACATAAATGTTAACATAAAGTGTTATTACATCGCCTGCATATATGGATAATTATAACATCATTTCTGCTATACAATAATGATGTACGGATATTTTGAGTCAGTTATATTGAAAAAAGGATGTAACTATTCAATGAAAAATGCTACCACCATATATTTGGTATCAAAAGAAAGCTATTTTGAAGCTCTTTAAAATGAACCTAATTTTGAAAAGACTGAACAAAGATGTCTATGAAATTTCTTTAAAAAACCTAATTTTTGGTCAAATTTCTTGATTTTCATAATGAAAAGTAGTAATTTTTATTTAATTTTTTCAACCCATTCTTGGTTGTTTACTTGAGTGTTAATGTTCTAAATGGCTTAAATAAGGATCAAATTTACACACGAGGTTGTATTTTTTGTTAATCCTGACCAGGCTTTACGGTTCAGTGCACCCAAAAATCAGCGGACAAATTGTCCTTCCGTTATCGTCCTTCCGTGACCATGATCCCTTCGCATTTCGCATTGTTAAAACATAACCGTAGGGAATATTTTGATGTGGAATGTGGCAAACTATTGCAGAAAAACCAAGCAATGCATTCAGTAACTTTGAAATAAAATGTCTTCATAACTTTCATAAAACTTTCAAAAATGTACTCAAGGTGAAAAACCATGTCCGTTTTGCTGTCCTTCCGTTAATATGCATATTTTGCGACAGAAGAATTTGTATGAAAAATTCCTGTTGAATATGAATGCTTTCAGGTATACTCAACTAAATATGGAATTAGTTTTATTTTATCCAATTCAATTTTGGCAATTTATGTGTTTGAAATACATAAAAATTCTGTGATTGTCCTTCCGTTACCGTGAAAATGCCCTTATACAAACGAGAAAATAATTGCAGTCGACAATTTAATTTAAATTCTTACGCTGAAACAAATTTTTAGATAAAGAACAATTTAAGAAATCTAGATCAAAACAACTTGCCTGATGATATCTTGTTTCATTGGCCCCAGGGTATTGATTTAGACGATATGTTCAAATGGGAATACGAGTATTTATTTGAATAAAATATCTGCATTATCATATAATGCAATCTTAAATGTTATAATGATACTGCAATTAGGGGTGATTAAAAGTTGTTTTTGTCGAAAATATCTGCAAGCATTTCTGTTTCCAAGCAAGGAAATATTTTCTGAGTATAGATAATACATGTATGTGACCGTCCATTTCAAATGAGCCGTAAATGCAACAAACTTCGTTTTGTGCTATACATTGTAGATGAAAATACATGTCATGGTCGTTATTTGGCGAAAATTATTTTTTGACAGATCCATGATCTTTATGCTTACTTCAAACCACCAGGAAAGTTTCAATTTAAGAAAATGATTGGAAATATGAAATACGTTTGTATATTTTGAGGACAATCAGCAGAAAATATAGGGCCTACTGATCTTTGAACGCGTTTATCTTAGTTACATATTTTACTCCCGGAAAACCTTTCGGGACCATAACTTGACTTTTGGGAAATCGAGTGAAGTTCATGGATGTGTCATTTTAATTTTTATAACATGTTCTTTTCAAATATATTAAAAAAAAAGTGAAAATTACAAGAGGCTGCATTTACGGCTTGTTTGGGATGGGTGGTCTCATATGAAGTTTATAGGATGAGCTTTGAATATTTCTTAAAGTTGGAGCATATTTAACAATACTAGTAACCGCTCTGTCATATCATTTGATTGTGTACAGTATGTAAGTCAAATGGAGTGCATGGCTTAAAAATGGGTTATGTAAACCTACATACATGTGCAGCACGATATTGATATAATGTTCTCTCTGTTTGGTAATACAGTGCTCTATATTTTGGTTTTAATCCTTGGTTTTAAAATATTTCAATGTTAATATTTAAATCTTAAACTAATGCAATGTAGTCGCTATCTATAAAAACAACAATGAGAACATAAATTGATGAGATACGTGGAAGCGACAGGTGTTAAATCTCAAATATTTGGAAAGTAGGGTTATGTCTTTTACAAATTTGAGCAAAATAAAGAGAGGAAAGAACAAAGAAAAAAGTTCTTGTCTCTTATCTTTCTCTGCTTGGTCGGTGGTCACGTGTAACTGACTTCTTGATCAAATTAAAGAAAAAACAAAGTAAGCCAACTTAACACGTAAGTGCATAAGGTATTTTAGAATCCCGTTAGTGCACAAGGAGGGGTCCAAATGGACAAAATCACTTGAAGTGTATAGCCTTTTCTTTTAATAGGAATAGAGCGTGTAACGGTACATTTAATTACACAATGTTTTTTATTTTCATTAAAAAGGCTGAAACATCTGAATAGGTATTTTCTTTAAAAAAATAGCTTGTGTATTTTGTTTTCTTTTTTTAACTACAAACTCCTGTTTTGAAGAATATTACTATAAAAGATCACAAAATATGGTACAGACACTAAAACTTGATTTTGATGTCTTTTTCAGAACTGAAAGTAGCACCTTATTTACAATTGGTAGGTTTTGCTGTTTTGCAACGTTAAATGAAAGTGAAAAAATTAGTTCACGGTTTCTAAAGAAAACTTAACCAAGGAACAGATTTAAGGAACAGGAGAGTCTATTTCAGAAATATTCTGTATATCTTAAGGTTTTAGCTTTTTTCATAAAAAAGAAAATCTTTATGACTGTCACTTGACACTGCACGTTGTATATGAGTCAAAAATATAACATTCTCAACATATTCAAATCAAAATAACAAAGCAGTTATTCCCTTCCTCGTGAAAAGTGGAATGTATGTCAGTCTATGATAGCTCACGTTGTATAATTTTACAGTTTTAATTTAATTTAGAGCAACTTCTACAATCTAGGCACCTTTGTGTTCTTATCATTATGATCCTGCACTCTTAGAAAGCCATGATCAAATATGAGACAAAAAGGATCAATTTTGATCCTTTTTAGGTATCAAATATGAGCTTACCCTTTAAGGATCAAAGTGATCCAAAAATCACAATTCTTGATCCGAAAAAAGGATCAAATATTTCTTATAAAAAAGATCTGCCTAAAAATACCTCACTGAAGTGACCTTAGCAGGGTTTGAACCCACGCCGCATGTACACCATGTAATAACGAGACCATCGCTCTAACCATTCGGCCACGGGACAGGCAGCTGTCAAGTGTGGTGAAATCATCGTATTTATACCATTGTATACATTCCCGGCTATGTAGTGGATATGGGGTGTATTCAAATATGAGACAAAAGATCACGTTAGATCCAAACGCGGTATCAAATATGAGCTCAACCTTTCCGTATCAAAGTAATCCAGAAATACGGATCAAAACTTTGATATTGTAATCAAAAAGGATCAAAATAAAATGATCCTAAAACTGGATCAAAAATGATCCTGGTGAATGTGATCCATTTGTATATATTGATCCGAAAAAGGATCAAAACGATCCACGTTGGATCAAAAGTGACCCCTAAAAAATCAAAATAAAATGACCCGGGAAACTACTTGTATATTTGATCCCGGCCTTCTAAGAGTGTGGTCCAATGCGACATTCTAAATCCCGGACGATGATGGGAGTCGAGTGTGATCAGACAAGCTTGCAAATTTCAATCAGGTTAATTTAAATTCTAAAATTCTAAAAAAGATATGTTTTCAACTCACGTTTGAAGTGCAACCAGTTGGAGAAGTTGCGGAGACGAGAGTTTCAAACAGTCGGTGCTGCAAACGTCAAAGAGCGATCACCGGCCACCTTCAAACTTACACGTGGAACAACAAGCAATTTTTCGGAGGACGAGCGAAAATTTATCTTGCGGTACTAGTTTGTATAATTTATCGAAACTTATCTAGTGGTACTAATTTGTAATGAGATTTGTAGGACTGATAGTTGTCTAAATATATTTGTTTTAAATAGACATCATTGGTTATTGATTCTCCATGCGTTGTGTTTGAAAACTTACACGTGGAACAACAAGCAATTTTTCGGAGGACGAGCGAAAATTTATCTTGCGGTACTAGTTTGTATCTTTTTAAATGCTTGCTAGATACGGAAAATATTTGAATTAAAGCTACGAAGAGAAGGCAAAGACTATAAAGATTATATTTTCTCTGTGAAAAAGGTTTTAATTCGATTGTCAAGTAGAGTACACCACTTATTTTATAGGCAAAAACCTTCAATAAATTCTTTCTGTTATTTTTTTTGTCTCTAAACGGCGACTCATTAATTGTAAAATATTTTAAATTTATAATTGTAGCTTTTGTTTTAAATTATCATCATATATCCCACATTTCAATGCTTTCAATTTGATATATTTGGGACCTATTGTTTCCGTCTACATACATTTTGATGTCCGGATAAAAGTAACTTGGAATGGTTCTAAGGATTTAAAAATACCCAAGAGCTATTCTAATTTTAGCAAGCAACTAGGAACCTTGCTAAGCTAAGAATGGTTTTATGAAATAGGTTTAGCAATGAACTAGCGATAGAAACGAAGTTAGAAACAAACTAGGCTTAGAATGGTTTTATGAAATTGGGCCAAGGTTTGGTAGTATTTATGAAAAAAGAGACGTAAGAGATATCATACAATGCCGTGGTGATAAGTTATATTATCCATGACATATTCATGAGATTATTCATGAATAACAGTAGATGACGGTTCTATGTTCACATTTACCTACCGTTACAATCTCCCTCTTATAGACTACTTAGATCTACGTCAGCTTTTAATATGGTTGTTGATACTGAGGTAGTCTTTAGATATATTTGGTATCGAGTTATCAAACAGATACAGCACTTTATACCCTTGATCTTCACCTTCATTCTAGAGACAAAAAAGAGCTTAGGCGATGTCCAGATTTGTGTCACAGACTTCTTAACGAGCCGACAAAGTGATTAGTGAATTATGATGCGTGATGATATGAATTCAAGATGGTTGTTGCTTATTCGTGTAATTCAAAATCTGTTTGATAATATTTTGTCATTTATATTAAGTAAAATTATGATATTCACATCATAAGTTGGCAACGTTTTACGGTCTGCGAATTACTTGTTTAGATTATAAAAAGCCCAAAGATTTAAAAAGATTTAAAAAAATGGTACTTATGCGATTATATCACATGATTCAAGTGTCTTACCAAAATTGATAAATTGTTAGCGAGTCATATAATCTTGTGATTACTGCAAATGAGTTCGTGTGTGTCAGCAAATTAAGATACCAACAAAAAGTTAATTGAGTCAAACACAACTATACGATCCGTCTACACTTGCGTCTGCTATTAAAGTGTTCATGTGTACATGTATTTATCATTGATGAGTTCTTCGGAATAGTTTTACTCCCGTGTAAATGACGCTTGCGGTATACAACAGTAGGATTAAGGGCGATCTGCATGTATATATATTTCCGAGAGCCAAGCTAGTTAATCACTTGATAATGCACTTTGTATCTACTTCCTTCAATTTATATTTTTCCCATTATCGATGATTGCATATAGTGTATTTGACAGTAATGTAATATTTTGGTTTGATTCCAAAATTTATTTTATGCAGAATTTAAATTAGTATATAATAATGGAGACTTTGCTTTTTGTGGTTTGACATATGAATTAAAACGCTCATGCCAATTTATATTGATTAGTGATGGCAAAACCAAACATTTTGTCATTAGCTTGTTATAAACATGAGGTATATCAGATATTGGCAATATATGCAACTGTTAAGCGTAGTCTCAAGTTTTCGAAATAAAAGTATTATGGACTTTATTGACGTTAGGTCCAGTTCTGTCATATTATTCTCTGACACAGGTCGACGGCAGGTTACCAATGGTATAACTGGTTACAGTTTGTAATTTTGCTACAGCAATATCAAGTATTGATTAAAAACATTTATCAAATATGTTAGTCATATCTGACTACAAAAGTCTTTTTACACATTGTTACAACTTTTAAAGTGCAAAGAATGACAATAATTGATATAGAAAGTGCTTTGAAATTTTAGAAAAATTAGGGTCCCAGAAATGCAAGCAATACTTGCATCGTGTCTTGAAGAAATTTCTCAATAGCAAATAACAAACTGATCAAAAACAAAATGGCAACAGTACCAACAACAGCTGCAGTAGTGACAACAACAAAAACAATAACAACAACATTAAAACATGTACTTACGTTAAAAAAAACCACAAAAGTTGTATTCTTTTATATGTGAAAAATGAATGACGTGTTGAACACGTTTCATTATTTCAATTTCATCAATTTTGGTAGTAAAATAACATGATGTTTTTCTTTTCCTTCCTAGATTTTTTTTGTCTACTGAGAAACTAAAGGTATTATTGATTTAATAATTATTGCTTTAAAACACACGAAGTGTCTTATTTACATCACGTATTCGTTACTCAAGTGCTTGCTTTAGATTTGCATTATATGGTAAATTACAAGCATGATTTCATTAGTCTTTTTAAGACCCAGGAAGTGTTTTATTTACATTATGTATTTGTTTTTCAAGTGACTGACTTACATGGTCAATTACATACGTCCTAGATAACACTTGGAAATGGCATTCTTAATTAAACATATGTCGTCGGAGACTATACTCTTGCTACAACAAAGACACCAAGCCTGTGGAATGTTTAAAACATTGTTGGTTGCCTGAATTCATACACAATTTAATAGAGAAGTGATTGACATACAACCTGTGACAAACTAAAATTTGAAATCTTACCAATATCTCTTAATTGAGATGAATTTAAATTATCCAACTTCAACGTTATCAGCAATTAATGGATTTCAACATAGTAAAACGTCCCATAAATGTAAATACCTCACCATTTTAAACGTGTCATTTTCTTCATGTTTCACATAATTTTACTTTAATTACTACTACATGGTATCTTATTTAACATACCTTATTTATATACGTAGATACATACACACAGGCGCGTAGCCACCGCCCGGACAGGTCGGACAATGTCCGACCAATATTTTGCAAAAAAAAAAAAAAAAACAGAATTGAATTTGTTTTCATATATTTAAATCAAATTATGATAAATATTTCTTGAAATCGAAACAGAAATTGTTGCAACATCACATCGCCATAATTCTGGGTATTCCTTCTGTATAAATATGCAATATCTTACAGAAAGTGGTACATCTTCCTCATCGTTACACACTGCTCTATCCCGGTACTCAGTATAAACCGACATAAGGTGCGCTGCGGAAGAGAGCTGTATGAACTATTGACAAATGCCAGCAAAAATGAAGGTGTACAATCTCCTCTTTTAGCTTTTTGTGGGGACGTTTAGCTAATGAACTATACAATGGAAAATGTTGGGAAAACTATGCACCAAATGGTGTGAACAAAGTTGGAAATTCATAAATTTTCTAACTATAATACTGAGGTGGCACATCCCCCTCAGACACCCCTTAAGATGTTTGATTCCCTTGTTCAATACAAAAACTAGGCACCAAATTGCGATAATAGTGTTCAAAAATTACAAAATTGTCTAACTACTGAGGGGCCACACACCCCTCAGACACCACTTGATATGTTTGGTTCCCTTGTTCAATACAAGTCCTTTA
>JXSR01S012261.1:54068-64341 GCA_000969725.1 Ophiothrix spiculata | reverse complement strand
CAATATTACACTCACAAACATTCATCATTTGTATACTACACACTGAATGCGAGACAATATTTTACTGTAAGCAGCAAATATTCCTATTTCTATCAAAAAATTTCAACCATTTACAATGTAATAGAGCTACATTATTATCTTTAGCACATTGTTTTTCACAAGGCTCAAAGGAAATGCTGCAGTCTCACATGTTGTATCATAATACCCATTGTATTTTGGATGTGGTTTTATTTATAATAACATACAAAACCAACACCAAACTTCAATTCCAAATAACAAATTGACCCTACATATATTGCTGTCATTCTTGACAACTTGAATCATCAAATAATTAAATGATTACAAGTTTAATCTTATATCTTAATAAAGGAAGCAATCTCAGGATCAAAATTGGACAAGAAATCCAATTTTCTCTGAGAAACATAGCAAGATTGATCAAAGTTTGGAGGCTAACATGACATGATTGTCAGTGTCAGGCGTGGTGCCAGAGTTTCTTGTTATATGAAGGACAACCGACATATGAGACCAAAAACGTACACCTAAAATTGTTGACGTAGCTTTTAAAAACGCTATTACATCATCCACATCCCATACACACCCACTAAAACACCTGTAACATATCAACACCACCCACCCACCCACAACACGAGCTTCATACAAGTTGGTGCTACATATCAATACTACCCACCCACATCACCACCACCTGCTTCATACAAAGGTTGACCGGAAAATTCCTACCCCTTTTTGCCACAATTTATAATAAGCCTACATAATCAAATTATATTATGCACCTTGGGTAGAATCACTTTATATTTCACACCTATCATTGTTTTGTTGACATTAAGAACAGTTGGCGAGAAGTACGTCAAGCCAATTAATTAATTACCCTGCCATTTGGATCATAATTATAGACCAACAACAGTGAACACCTTTTTCAAACCCCATGTGTCATTTAGTAAATGTTATACTTCAGTAAAATAACAAGATCTGTTTAACTCAATTCTACTCCACTCTAGTCTTCTAGGGAGATACCAGGCTTTGTATACTGGTCTGTGTAATGGTGTCGTCAGCCATGGAGCTCAATTTGGGAGTATTTGGGTCCACTCTTTTCCGTCAAAACCAACGTAGGGTGCAGTGATTCAGTTGCGCATAGAGTAACACTATGCAAATAACACTGTACACGAATGATACGCCAACCAGCACGCAAAGCATGTGTCAGTGTTTTCAATATTCACGCATTATGACAAGATGCAATGCATCATCGGTAAAAACCATAATACCCCCAATTTTGTCTCCATGCCAGAATAAAATTTACCCTGTAAATCTATGAGCTCTGTAAACATGTTAAAGTCTTTTGAGTGTCCTTTGACAATAAATAATGAAAATATGTTTGGAAAATTGTTTTAGCGAGGCCTCCAATAAATGGTTTTAAATCTTCCATTCCACAACTTATTACAATTTGTCTTTTTCATTCACAATACCTAGCTCAACACTGAAAGCATTTTTCTTTGACATATGTCCTGGTCTATACACGCAGCATAAGTTGACAGGCCTGTCTAAATGACCAATGATTCAGATCCCATGTACTTTATATGAGGCCAAATTTCAGGTATATACACCTTTTAGAAAGGAAATTACATCCTACAATATAATTAGCAAACAGTGTTAAGTTTGATTAATTTCTGTCAAAAACAATGACTGCTTACTTTGATATAATACATTTTGAACACAAATGACTCTTTAAGATGATGAGGCTATAAAGATTGAGGCTGTAGAGGCACTGTGTTTAAATTGAGGAGATCGCCCTGAGTACATCCATGGTCGTAGTACTTAGTTGTACATGAATTTAAGAGACACAAACATGATACCATGGGGACCAAGAGAAGATATCGTGTTTATCCCATCATGCATTGCTTCCTATAAGCTATTTTGCAGATCCATTGATTGTTGGATTCTGATGCATTGTGGGAATGAAAAGGGCTCAAAATTTGCTAAAATGAGAGCACTTTTAATCACCACATTGCATCGTAATTTAATAACCAATGGATCTCCAATATAGATTATGGGATTGTTTGCATATATGATGTGAGTAGTAGTGATGAAATGACCCTAAATCAAAGTTAATAGTTGTACATATGTGGTCCTGCAGTTTGTGCATGTTTCATCACTAACTACTCGCATAAATTGCTGTACCAACTTTCCCAAAGGAAGCAATGCATGATGGGATACACACAATATATCCTATTATGGAGACCCATCAAGGCTGATGTCAAACTCTTCATATAAATGCACAGATGCAGCCTGATGACAGAGTGATTAACACTAACTCATCATGTGGTTGATGTATGTCATATTGTACACAAGGAAGTCGTAGCAATTAAATCTTATCAAACGGTCATTTGACCTAGAAGTGCTAATTAAAGGGATCCACAAATCCAACAGGATCATATTAACCCATAAATTGTAAGTGTCTTGAAATAATGTTAGACTGCTAAACCTGAAGTGTACAGTAATAAGCCCTTTCGCAAATTCAGAATCAGCGTGAATTTCTAGCCATCGAGTGGAGATCAACAAAGCACGACTATAACATATTTTCAATGGAGTGAACTTTGCTGTTTTCACAAAAATGTCTCTAACATCAGTGTAGAATGTTTTCTCTTTTGTTCTATTATTTTGCAAGATATGTTTGTGAATACATAATCATGCACAGGTGTCAATGTGAGTTACAATGCTCAAAATCATAAGTATTTTGAAAACTGCAAAAGTAAAATCTATTAACTGGGAAGAAACACACCCATCAAGCTGAGTTCTGTCATGATATTGTGGTCATCCGAGAGGGCAACTTATCTTTTGCTGACAGTTTATGTATAGATAGCAATCATTCCTTAAAAACAGCATTTTAAAATACTGTCAATGAAAATCTTAAAATGGGGATACATTTACACACATTAAAGGCAATCAATAACCAAAATGCTCTTTTCCTTCTCATGCTATACTTATCTGCGGCTTTTAATATCATGGATTTTAGTATCTTGTTAGATCACTTCACTCACAACTTTGACATTAATTTCCACATATGATGGGATGACACCAACTTTAAACTACTGCCAAGTATTAGGCCAAATCAATTGTAATCCAAGATGGCTTCTGTATACAAGGTGGCACTTGAAACAATGTAACATCAGACCATTATGTAACTGTGAAATGTATTTCCTTCACTTAATACATTGTTCAAGGATATTCCAAGGGCAGCTAAATAGATATCCTGGTTTGGCCAGTCTAATGTATAATCTGACGCCCATAGATTAAAGAAAGTACAGATAGGAAACAGGTCTATATAAGTTATTGAATTGCGCCACGCAGGCGCCATGCCTGGACTGACGCTGCGTGATTGCGTAGTGAACCCAGCTCCGCGTTTTGTTTTGCGCTACTTTTACTTGACTACAACGCAATACACATCTTACATTTTTTCGCCAAATTGTGCGTAAGCAAGGAACAGTACTTGACTAGCTCGATAGCTGCATTCTCAGTCAAATTCCCATTCTCTTGCCGGAGTATGCTGACACCATTTTCAAAAACCAGTGCATCCTGGGCATTGCATAGACACACTCTCCAGCTGAAATTCATGTTCTACAATCTTACTGCAGATAAGATTACCTTACAATCAACTCTTTTGGGTCATAAAACTGTTAAGAGTGGAAGAGAGTAAATCTTTTTTTATTACGATTGTTTCTGTGTTTGACCAATCAGATGGCCAACTTTGTTACCTTGGCAACCAGGCTGATATAACAACCATTTCTAACGAAGTGTTAAAAATTTGATGTCAGAGCTTGGGCTGAAGGCCCCCCCACCCCGATGTGAGAGTCTTATGAAACTTTAATTAAAGAGAGACTGTGGAAGCAGGTCCACTCATCATCCATTATATAGAGGCGCTAAAGATGACTTACAATTGATATTCATAACAATTTGAAAGATTACAGGGCAGCTTCAAAACTCAACTGGCAGCTAACCACCCAGAACCGGCAGTCAACCGCCGGTTGAGTTTTTGAAGCGAACCCTTAGTTGCCACATACTATGCCTCTCAATTTCACATAATATTCTATCTAAACAATCAGTGTTAATCTTAACTTTTACTGTACATTAAGCAATACTATACCATCTTACATTAAGGTGCCTCCTATCACCCATGACTTGTGACTTTTTCGAAAGACAGCTAGTGTTTTGTTTTTGGTAGCTTTTGTTAATGTACAGAGCGATTTGGTTTCTAGTTGCCTAATTTAAACAAATCTTGTTTTTAAAATTCTCTGGTATAATAACCATCGTGTAAATGAATAGGAAATATCCCGGATCCCAAATCTAACTCCTTATGCATTGTGAAATAAGCTCAGATAAAAAATGGAAATTGTGCCCTCAATTTTAAACTTGGCACTCAAATTATTTTTTTTTCAACCAAATCTTCTAATATTGCTTCAATTATACCATAGATATTTAAAGACAACAATCAAATTTGTTTCCTCTAAAGTCACAGGTCAAGGGTCCTGAAAGCAATATAATATGTATACAGTTTTTTTTACATAAATGACAAGTTGATATATAAGATTGTTGATAACATATAGAAAATGCCTGTTTTTTGTCAACTTATTGATTTCTGTTGAAATGAAAATTTTGAAAATAAACTCAAATATTTAAAGGCGTAATTCATGATTCTGACTTGGTTAAATTCCCACCTCTATCTGGATAAAAAGGTGGATACAAAATAAATGCATTCTAAAAATTTCACTTGACTCCAATTATTCTTTTCAATTTAGGAGCTTTACATCATTTTAAAAATCAGGGCCCTGACAGTTATTAGAAAATGAAACATTTGCTTATTTTTCTCAAAAAAATGTGAGAATGGTATAGGATTTATCAGTCAAGGCTAAAAATCTGAACTTTGATCGAGGTGACCTTTGGGATGAAATATGAATCATGAATTGCCCCTTTAACACATTTAACATAAGAGCAAACTCTGATAACAATACTGTATACATACTTTTCTTGTTGCAGCGTCCTGATCTGTTCCGTCAGTACATTCTCCAGTGCCTTGTGACCTTCCACTTCGCCCGGCGCGTTACACCTCTCTTTCGTGCTCACATCAGGCGATGACTGCTGCGATGTTCTTTCTCTCTCCTGTTCTCTCTGTTTTGGGAGAGGAGAAGGATTGTTAGAATTATCATTACAGTTACTTAATCTTTTGGTTGGATCCTTTTGGGCCACTTTAGGTGGTGTCTTTCCTTTAGAGTTCTTTTCAAAATGCTGAATTTTACGTTTGTCACTTTCATTTCCACTGTTCTTTTGCACAGAAGCATTTGGCTTAGAATTGTTTTGCTCGGAAGTATTTTTATCAACACTTCTCTTGTTATTGTCACTTTCATTTTTGTCCTTGTCATCTTGCTCTTTTCCCTTTTTATCTTTGCCTTTTTTATTTTTACCCTTTTTCTCTTTCCCTTTCTTTCCTTTAACTTTCCTGCCTTTGTCCTTCTTTATTTTGTAAGAAGGGCTCTTTACTTTGCGTTTCTTATCTTTGAGCTGAGTTTCTTGTATTTGCTCAGTTCTTGTCTCTGCCTTGGCATCCCTTATAACCTCTCCATTCGCATTGTTATCAGTGTCCACTTCCACAACTCTGTCTTTATCATTATGAACCTTCCCATTTGCAGCGTTACATGTCTTTTTACCAGCCTGTTTACGCTTTGCTTTGGCAGTTTTGCTGCTGGAACCACCCATGATTCCTGATATACAGGTTAATATTCCAATCAAGAGTGGACAAATATACGATGTATGGTCACAGATATTCCACTAAATGCACAATTCCATTAAATCACAAAAAAACTCCATCCAGTTGAATAATTACACAATACAAATAAGGAAGCAATGTTCTTCACCAAATCTCAGAGAATATACAGCCTCGTAAAAGCAAAGGGCATCAATTCTTATCCACAATGAGAACTCCTTTCTTTCTAAAAACCAACTTGGCTCACGCAAATATATCCAGTCAATTCCTCAAGTACGTCACATGACACATGCAACTCTACATTGTTGTTACTCAATCGTAAGTGTAATTCCTCTAAATCAAAAGTTACTGACGTTAAACCGCCATGAATCATAGAGAAACTTCACACGCGTAACAAAGCAACACCAGCTGAGTAAAATGCTAGCGTAGCACTGTTGTTAGCAGAACCAGAAATAAAGCGAGCCAGAGGAACTTCCTTCCTCTATACTGCCAATTGGCTTCCTGTTTGCTTCACAAGCCAAACACACTTGCCAAATTATTGAACTATGTACTAACAAAAGCTTTTATAGATATCATCTGATTCTGATGAATCCGTCTTGCAAATACAAGTTACAACAATGTTTACAAAATCTTTTTACATTTCCTGAGGCTTTCTTTGTTGCAAACTTGCCCAAACCCAAGCATATAAGTTTCTGCTTAAGGCAACCATTCGATGATCTATCATGTAGATAAAATTAAAGTGTACTTCCCCTATCATCAAACCTGGATGCTATTGCTCACATACAAAGCTAACTTTGATTTGCCAATAACCTACTTCCTTACTATGCAAGCCTTTATAATCAAATTTGTCATTACATTAATTAGTTTCAAGTTAATGTGTTCCAATCTTCGGATGAGTCCTGTGGATTGTATAGACTGTAAATATCCTAATTACAAAATGAAGAATCCATCACGGCAGAAGTGACAATGTTTTGGCTTAACTATGAAAAACTGATTGTGAGGTGTGTTTTTTCTAAGAATTTTCTCACAAAATACTTCATTTCAATTTTGATAAGACATTACTGGACAATAAAATAATCCATATGTTTAAGTGTAAATTAAACCAACACTTGGGAGTTGCCACAAGTTGCTACCGAATGTATATGACCTGTGTCTAATGTCATTGGCAAAGTCAAGTCATCGCTGGAAACCAGTAATTCAGATGATGAAGTCTGCAGTAGTAGCAGATGAATATTTCCAATTATGGATTTCATTATGGCTTGATCTTATCCCTGTTTTCTATGAAATAACTACAATTTTGTTTCAAAATGAAACATTGATGTTCACTTGCGGCACAACTTAATTAGTGACTACAACTGCTTTCTGCAAGGGTATTCTGTACATGGCATCTATTGTCAGTTTTACATGTAAAGAAATACTGGAGTGTTTGGAGAGGTTGTTTCAACAAGAAACAAGGTTTAGACTGGACACAGTGGCATAGCTAGAAGAGGGGCAAAGGGGGACAATTGTCCCCTCCCCCTCAACGAAAGAAGCATTGCCCCTTTTTTTCCCCCTTCCCCTCAAAAAAATCAAGAAAAGTACAGGTCATAGTTTACACTTCTTTTCAGTATAACATGTCCCCAAATGGTCAATTTTTTTTCACTCCAGTGCCATCAGCTCATAGTCAATTACTATCATATATTTCATAATTGCAACAAAAAAAGTTTTCAAAATTTTGCATGTGTCAAAGATCATAATAATAATAATTTATTGCTGAAATTGCAAAATTTGCTAAAAAAGTAAGAAATTTACCCCTTAAAAAAGACCCAAGAAGCTATATTTAAAAATTGGGTGTACCATTTTGTGTCTACTCATTTGGGATTTGCCTCGCCACCTCCCCCCTCCCCCATCCCAACCCAAATGAAAATGTCTGGCTACACCACTGGTTGGTCAAAATTAAAATACAGCACTGGGACTAGACACCTACATAAAGTGGCTACTGTACCAGTTGCTGTTGCCTTTTTAATGGTTTGGTCAGCAATCAATTCAAAACCAAATGTCACCACGACATAGAAAGGAAGTATAACATTACTGAATGATTACAATGACCACAATGTTAACATTATCTAACCATTTATGGCTATTATTAATAACAGGAAGGATGGGGTGTTCAAAAGGTTGTTACAGACTTATGAACTTGTGGTGGTGAAATTCAGACTGAAATACCACCAAATGACTGGTACAAGGCCTATTATTATAATATTCCATTACAGGGTGTCCAAGAAAAAACCTTACAATCTTTCCATGTAATTTTCTTAGGTGTAAACAACAGTCATAAAGTATGTAACCATTACATTTTATAGTCCATAAATTGAACTTTCAGATACCATTTGTTTCATTTTGATCAGTAGTGTACAACAAAGCTATGGTTTATCAAATATTTGGGTGGATTTTTGTCTGGTCCAATTTCATGATTTTTGCTCATAAAGCAGGGGTGTTAATGAATGGAATAAACATGGGTCACCTTGGAAAATTTATCATATCCATCTTATTTCTTCATCAAATTTTGTTATTTTTTCAGCATAGTTAAAAGATAGCATGCACATAATACATTAGTAAACACTGTTATGGTTGAGTGAGCAGATCAAGGACATTACTCAATAAAACTTAATTCAAGAGGAATCATGAACTTGGAGCAGAAAGTTCTATATCCAAATATTTGACAAAGCATAAGTTCTGTTCTAGGTTACTGATTAAAATGAAACAAACATTATATTGAAGTCTGTTTCATGGACTATAAAATAACACCTCAACATATGAGTGGTGCTCTGGCAAAATGAACGGAAAGTTGTGATTTTCAAAATTGAGTTCATGATATATTTTAATTCTCTATAACCTGAGCTTTCGAATGATATATAATATGTGATACTTTCTTTCTATAATCTTCATTTAGAGATCAAAATACAAGGCAGTCTACTCAAAATCTGGCAGTAAAAAGTTACTGATTAGTGCATGATAGCAAAACGCGATCAATTACCCATGAATAATTGCACTTCCCGCCATAATTGACCATCAAAACGCGAGGTATAGTTTCACACTTATGTATTAATGCGTTTTATGGCAAAAAACAAAATTTGATCTTTTACCCATATTTTTACTTTAGCAGTCATTTATTCAAAATCTTCAATCGCAACTTTCTGCTCATTTTGCCAGAGCACCACTCATATTGTCTGACTATCAGGTAAAGCCAAGAACTTAACATGCCAAGACTGTAATGGTTTTTTATGGGACGCACTGTATTGGCAAGGTGGCTACCAATACTAAAAAGTCAGGATTGAAATACAATGCTTAAATTTATCAATCAAAAGAAAAGCAAATATTACCTCCTGAAATTATGATTTCATCATTACCTTCGCCACATACAATAAAGTAATTGAATATTGGAATGCAAAAGTGAACCAAGTCCACTGGAATAGTTTTTAAGAAAAACTTCACAGAATGTCTGATGTTTAAGTTGTGCCAATTTTTCTCGCAGGGTAGGTTAATGAATCCAATTGCCAAATGAAACATGATTTTTCTATAGCATCTGTGCTTGCAATGCTTTTCAGGGGGTCATTTTAGACAGTGGACTTGGGCCATTCTTGCATTCATATGTGCTTTATTTATTAAATTTTACGTAAAAAGGGTGTGAGATCCATCTGGACCTAATATTATTTTTGCAGTAATGCATCTATCTGTACTTATGCTCTGCTTGTCTAAGCCAAATTTCATTGAAAAAATCAGTCGGGAAAAACAGTATGTTCACATATTTGCTGTGGAACGTTTCCTTTAATAGGTTTTTCGACCGCCATTTTGAAATAAGACTGCCGTTTTTAAATTTATGCATGTTTTCTAGGCAATATAAACTGTCCCTGCACCTAACACCAATCATTTTCCAATTTCAAGAGGAAATTTGGCTGAGAACATGGTTTTGACTTCTTATGATACATTCAATAAAACAACATATGAATGCAACACTGACCTACGTCCATGGATTTTGACAACTTTTGAATACAAAGGACTTTTTTGGGGAATTGCGATGTGTAATGTGTGTAATTTAATTGATCATTATTGACATCTGAAATGCTTTTTGTGAGGTTTCGCCCTCGGTTTACTTTTCATTTCCTCTACAAAGGAAAAAGAAAGTGTATGACTTGGGAATGAGAGTGTCATGAAAATACTTAAGAAATCAAATATAGGAACCAGTAAGCTGTTTATATTCTGCTATCTCTCTACAATTATCATAAAGGGTTTATTGGTGACATTTTGGATTTATACTAAGAAAAAATAGATGGGCTATCATTTGACATCAAAATGCACTACTTCTGAGAGCTCTGGGATATGAGAATGTTATCAGGTCCTACTCATTTAAAGTAATACTATAAGACCCTACCAACAGGGATAGATGGGATCTTGTCCAAGGCTTAAAGTAATACTATAAGACCCTACCAACAGGGATAGATGGGTTCTTGTCCAAGGCTTAAA
>JXSR01S012261.1:28071-38700 GCA_000969725.1 Ophiothrix spiculata | reverse complement strand
CTCACAGGCAGTTGATGACCACACTGACCTACCTTGGCAGACCTGTCCTTTCTCCATCAGCCATAGAAAGCTTTGACAATGCTCACAGGCAGTTGGAATATTGAATTGAGTACCCAGGAAACGATGACCCATGTATTCAAAGATTTCATCCTTCTTTTCTTTTTCTTTCTTTTTTCGCTGTTCCTTCTGGGAAAATAAAATCAAATCAAATACACATTTTCAAGTTCTTAAACAAGAAACTAGAGACTGACGTGTTTTAATGTTTCAAAATTTTACAAAACGGCATTTTAGCTTGCCTTTGGGAAGCTTGTGTCAGCTACTCACTTGACTCCCTTCACTTCAGCCCCTAACTTGTCAAGTGAGGGCGCTGTAACTTGGTGATAGTTACCAAGATTGAGCACCACTCGGTGGTACTGTATGTCTCAGTAGGGAACTGTAGACAGCCGGTAGGCAGTAGCGGCTGCTGTTTCTGTTCAGGTTGCTTCTAATATACTTTTGCCATGGGTTTTCTCATACATTTTGCCAACAGCATTGACTATCTGTGAGGGGGCACCATAAGCTCTCAGGATTTCTAGCATTTTCCCTCTATACTATGGATTGTGTCAAAGGCCTTTTTGAAATCAATGAAGGTGATGATTCCAGCCAAGTTGTTACACTTCACTCCTTCTATGGTCGTTCATCAATTAGCAAAATCTATACAATAAATTGCATGATTTGTGTTTTAAAATTCCAAAATCCAAGGGGACAATTTTGGAATTCCCCAGAGACACAACCTCCACATTCTTTGTAGAAAAATAAGGGGCCGTTTTTCTATTTTCATTCCTCTTCAACCCCTTTGACAAAGGTTTGGGAATGCCCTTGGTTCAACCCTGAAAATGATCACCCTACTTTCAAATACACTGTGACGCCCAGAACACTCTATTTAATTAATATTTTTGCACTCTCCCATTTCCCTAGCATGCCTTAGAAAGTCAGCAAGTCTTACCTTTTTCTCTCCTGGTTTATACTGATGCATGAATTCATCCAGAAAACCTCGGAATGCATTGATACCTAGTGTGATTGGAAACTGCTGTTGTCCTTCTTTCTCTTGTTTCTTGGCTACAT
Organism: Ophiothrix spiculata; assembly: GCA_000969725.1. Classification (NCBI taxonomy): domain Eukaryota; kingdom Metazoa; phylum Echinodermata; class Ophiuroidea; order Amphilepidida; family Ophiotrichidae; genus Ophiothrix; species Ophiothrix spiculata. The sequence continues at coordinate 37,596 of JXSR01S012261.1, read as the reverse complement.
GATTTAACACATTCTCAAAGTTGGTGATGATGTCTTTGTACCGAAGTGCTACTGCATTGCCCTCCTGTAAAAAGAACAAGTGAACACAATTAAAAAATCTGAACAAATTCAGTATTGAAAACAAAAATGTTCATCTAGAAAACCTGGTTTTACGGGCGGGCAGACCTTTCAAGTAGGGTAGGTCGGGCAAATTTCTTTTTATCCAAAATAACGGGGAAAAATGGGAGAAAAAATGAAATTTTTTTACAAAGAAATATTTACAATATAATATAATACAAATGCATACAAGAATCAAGGCAGCAAGATTGGAACAATAAGGCTGTGATCACATAGAAGTATACGGTAGTCGCTATACGCTATTTGATGGCTATATGTTATATAGGCACGATGAGCTATACATTTTTTCGAATAGTGCCCTCTTATGTGATCAGATAGCATCAAATTCACGTGTTCGAGTAAATCTATATCGGTGCCTCAAAAAAATTGTGCACTGTATACCCGAATGGTATAGTTGTATTTGATCGCAGCCTTAGTGAAAAATCAATTCACTAAGTAACATCCATGATTTTGAAATATCCTCTGCTTTGTGAGTGTTTCTGTCATCAGTACATTCATTACAAGCAGTTCTAGACACTGATGAGGCTATCCAATAGAATTATGTCTTATATATTTATTGAAATTTAAACATAAAAAGGAGGTTCATCCCCACAGATCCCATGCACATCTCAATTCAATGTCCTGACTAAGGTTGTAAGTAGGCGAGCCTATTTCTAAATTCTCCAAATAACATGAAATGAAAATAGATTCACCAAAAATTATTGGATTGAAAATTCAATCACAACAATAACAAAACCATGAAGCATCTGGTAATATTTGATATTCATTATTTACTACTGGTAGTAATTGGCTGAAGCTTAGCCTCATTATGCATCCAGGTGATTAATATCTTAACTAGACCCAAGACCCCGGATGTAGTTAATATCTTGACTAGACCCAAGACCCCGGATGTAGTTAATATCTTAACTAGACCCAAGCCCCCGGATGTACCATGCAACAGCAACGGCACTTGTTTGCAATGGTCATGATCGTATATAGTACTGAACTTAAATCATGACGAATGTAAACTAAACAAAAAAATTTCCTCTCTCCATGTGCTTAGCATTTAATTAGATAAATTGCAATTTTCTGGAGTATATTGAACTGAGTTACTAAACTGCTATGATCATGTGATTGCACCCACTGACTTCAGTGTAGGAGGCTCTATAAACTTATGCCAAATTATAAAACCTCACAAATTTTGTTCAAAATATTGGATGAATTTCTTAACTATATCATAACCAAGTAAGAATTGTTATGGGTTAAGATGGATTTCATACCTGCATCGTGACTGAGTATGTACTGATGAGCTCCATTCGGAATTTACTCATTGCTTGCCGGAAGACATTGTCTATTGTACTGTCGCTACCACTACCTGTTTTGTTCACTTCATTAATCTGTGGATAAACAAATAATATATGTTGGCACTTGGTTTTAAACATGTTTAAGTTCAGAAATACATACTTGGTTAATAAAATTAATGTGCATTCAATTTCATGTTGATCATACAACAAGATTGGTCATGCTAAAATGGTGGAGATGTAATATAAGCATGCTTTTTTTGTAACTTTAAGCTATTAGTGTAATATACACTCCCGGTCAAAAGTGTTTGCGCACAAAACCTTTAACCAGCCATATCTCGAGAACCGTTCATCATTTGCACCATATTTTTTCAGATTTCTATTTTACATACATAGATCTAAAAAACTCAACGAGAATTGCATTTACAACATTTGAAAATATGGCGTGCTAAACATATTGTATACTTTCTTCTGCACATAAAAATTGGAGTTTAAATACATAACTGCACATTTGTTGGAAAAAATATAACCTGAAAAAGTTCTTTCCGCCTACACGATGATAACGAGCATTGAATAATAAACTACATAGGTACATATCAAAAAGAGCGTGTGGTGTATTTGTATATGGTCCAGGAAATCGGCCATTTTTATGGTTAAGGCAGATCGAAAGATCGAATAACAGAGGAAACATAGATTATTTATATTGGATACATTAGGCACCTATAAAAAATTATGAATTGTTTCAGAGTCTTGGTCGTTTGATATAATAATTGTGTTTTTGCCCCTATTTAAGCGTGCGCAAACACTTTTGACCTGGAGTGTACACTAGAAAGTTCAACACCATTATATGGTTAATTAAGTTGTCCTATAATTATCCCTAACGCTGCTGAATCCTACAAAATCCTACAGTAGAAAATGAAGAAAATAGTCTATGCTCCAAATACGTCATCAGGAGATATTTATGGACACCGAATCGCTATAAAGACAGCGCCTGTGGATGGCTTTGAGAATATTTGATTGGGATGCAAGAGGTCCTGGGTTCGAATCCCCAGGTCAAATGCGTGAAAATACAGATTTTTAATACAGTCAGATTCAAGGAAATTGTTTTTGGCCTTTAAAGAGTTGGGTTGGGCAAAAAAGAAATATTGTTTGGTTGTTTTTGACCACCTACAACTTATACCTTGTTCAGTGCCAAATAGACAAATCTCACCAAGGAAAAAAAAAGTATTAAAAAAAAGTTTTTACATCTGCCCGCTCCACCTTAGAAAAGGATGTGAAGGACAACCAAACAATTTATTTTTTTGTTGGCCTTATTATTATCAAATTCATGTTTTAAAACATGAGCCAACGAAGAGGGTAATAACAATTAAAAAAAAAGGAATCAACTTCTGATGAATACACTGCAAAGATTGCACACTAAATGCACTTTACAGTCCTGAATGCAGCAAGCGGAGTGCGTTGTGAATTTTCAATCCGCTCCACATACTCTGAATTCTTGTGTTCTGATTGTCTAGGTAACATAAAGGTTATTACTCAGGACACTATTATTTATTATTAAAGCTTTCATTATACAGGGTACATTTAGCTTCTTCAGTGGCTAAGCACTGCTATTCTAGAAGGCCCTGTTAAGTTGAAATACAAATAAAATATATAATTACAAAATATTTACAAGAAATTATTTACAAACAATGTTTATACAATCATATACAAAACATAAAACAATTGTCACCTAAACTGTCATGTGATAACAAAATGGGAAACATAATTAAATATCATTAATAACATGTTTGAACTGTCCAAGGGACAAAGAATTAAATTTTGAACGTGTCTCAGTATCAACAAAGTTGTTCCAAAGGTTTGCTGCTCTGACATGAAAAGTTCTGAAGCCAGAATTTGTTTTAAATCGGGGAACAACGAGCATGTTTGACGAATTTCCCCTTGTACTGTAACTATGGGTAGTATGAGTGAAAACAAGGTTTGAACACAAATAATTAGGAGCTTCCCCCATAAGACATTTAAATAACATAATAAGAACATGCTTTTTCCAAGTTATATCAAGCTTTTGCCACTTGAGATCATTCATCATAGAATCAACAGGAGTTCTAATATCTGCTGATTGAATGATTCTAGCAAGGTTGTTCATGAGAACTTGTAGCCTGTTAGTAAGAGTGAAAGAGCTATTAGACCAAACTTGACTACAGTAATTAAAGTGTGGCATCACTAAAGAATCAGCAAGCTTCTTGAGGATATAACTTGGAAGATAATATTTGACACGACGAATTACACCACAGCGTTTAGAAACATTTGAAGCAATGAAATCAATATGCTGAGCCCAAGTCATTTGTGCATCAAATAAAAGACCCAAATATTTAAAACAATCAACCTTTTCAATAATTTCACCATTATATATCAATGAAATTTCATTAAAACTTTCAAGCCTCAAGCCTATAAGATGATCCAAAAAGCATTAATTATGTTTTACAATGTGCCATGATAATAATAATAATAATAATAATGGCATTTTTATAGCGCCTTTAACCGACGATACAAAGCGCTCATGATTCGCTGCAGGTAAATCGTCACAACCATTTCACTCATAGCTCATATGGTGTGTAGTATGCAAGCAGAAGAGTATGAATGGTTATCATTCAATAGGCAAAAAGAAGCAAATTCATTGGAAAAGGTCTGTAATGTAACTGGTAAGACTAGTAACTGGACCAAAGTTTTACAATCAATATTAATGGATTTTCCCCAAAATCTTTCAAAATATTCTTGGCCATATTATGTTTCAAAGTAATTCACACTGAACTAAATGAATCATTTACTAATCACTGTTTATGCATTTCCTAATCCACAGATTTTATTCAGCAGAATGTTTTAGTAAAATACTATAAAACTAGAACGACAAGGTTCACCATGTCGCACTCACTATATTCAAAGAATACAAACCGAGGGCCGATTTCTTAGCTTCAAAATTGAACTATATTAGCAAATATATGCAAATGAGCTCATCAATATGCACATATAGCCAATCAGAACAAATATGCAAATGAGCTCAATATGCATAAATACTATCAACAGTTTGCATAGGTAAAAATCTCTACCACTACCAGCATATCAAGTATCATCAAAACTGGGACTTTGCCTTCCAATCAAGGTTGATTTTTTGTTAAGCAGCCAATCAGAACAAATATCCATAACAGCTCATTAATATGCATAAGTACCGTCAACATTTTGCAGGGATACTACATGTCATTCCTGGGTACCTTAATTATGATAAGGGCCCTTAGCAACTCATGCTCATTACAAAATGCTTTATGTAAGTACTAGATTTCATAAATAAAGTTGAGTTATTAAGCAAGACATTACAGAAATACCTTGGTAACGAAATAAGTTTACAATTAATGTTAAACTGGAACTATCCAATCCAAAAAGCCTTTTCTGTCTTGTTATTTCTCAAAAAATGGGGTTGGGGAGAAGACAGACATATTGAAGTACTTATAAATAAGACCACACAATTTCCAAACTACATGCAAGAACAAACTTTTGACCTACCTTTGACAACAAAAATTGGTCCATTTGTTGTAACTCCACAGTATCTGAGATGAGCTTATTTGTTGGATAACTCCACTGGGACATCCCATGTATACTCATATTACTCCCACTATGCCTGTTCACTGAACCACTCCTACTACTTCTTTTCATAACAACCTCATCCTTAGGGTACCGAGTCTTAAGGGAAGATGATCTCAATGGAGGCACAATTACAGGATCTGTTGGGGGATGAGGTTCAGATATTTTCCTTTTGCCAAAATGTTTCTTCAGTTTGAGTCTAGCTTTCTTCAAAGCGTTCCTTGGAGGAGTGTTCCTGTTATTATTGGGTGCACTCGTTGGAGAATCAGTGTTCGAGGTGGGAATCACCAGTGAGATTTCTTGGTCAGGAAAAAATGGAGAACTTGGGGATGGCGATTTGCCAAATATTTCATCCTCTGTACTACTCTGATGGGGTAATGATGGAAGCTTCCTTGGAGACTGAAAAATGAAAAATAACATAAATAATCCAATCAGTCATAGTCAAACTTATACACATATATAAAACCATCCAGATTAAACAATGTGAAGAATGGACACTGGACTATTGCATTCAAAATACCATGAATACCAGGCTAAGATAGGTAGCTCTGTACACGCCTGAACTGATGCTGCATTGATACATTCTGGTCACATGCTAAAATAAAAAAAACTACAATGCAAACGGATTTTACATGTTTCCACCGAATTGTACGTATGCACACAATAACGCTTGATTAGCTCGATAGTTGCAATTCTTAGTTAAAGCCCCCTTCAGCTGTCCAGTACGCATATTTTGGGACAATTCGTCATGCGAGTGCAAGAAAGTCGTATCTATTTGTAAATTTGCATTGCACACAGTATGTCAAGTTTTGGGACAGTGGCTCTTTAAATGGTTTTCATGTGATTGTCATATAAGAAGAAACTTTTCAAAAGCCACTGATGACATATGGGAAAGATTGCTTAGGTTTTTTTGCATTCAAGTGATAAGATGTTAAATGAATTTAATATATGGCAGCTATTGCAGAAACAACTTTCTTGCACTCACATGGCGAATTGAATCTAGCTGAGTTAGTTTAAAGTTTTGAAGTACATGCTTGTTATGTTCTAAGGATATTAAAGATTTCTTAGTCATTTGATACATCATTTTTTGTTTGTTTAAAAAATTGGAAATTTACAAACATAAACATCTTCACTTTGTCACCTGTACAGGTGTATGTAATCTTGAAGCTTTAATTATAGATTAATAACTGCGTATTACTTGACGCGAGTGAAATTGTACAACAATAATGTACCGCGTGCTGAAGTTGGAGTTGTCCACACTCACGAGGCGCAGCCGAGTGAGTTGGACAACTTCGACTTCAGCACAAGGTGCATTATTTTTGTACAATTTCACGAGTGCCAAGTAAAGAGCAGTTATTAATCTAATTCATACACGACAATGATTAGAATAAAACTGGAAAAAAAATTAAACGGCATAATTATTTCAAAATGTGTTTGCTATTTCAATAAAACAGAGAAAATACAACCATCCATCGTCCCATGTTAACCATTGTAATTTAGATTTACCTTTCTTTTAAAATGCAACTTGCCATACAAGCGCGAGCATGTTGCGCATACGCGTACATGGAATTGTACAACACACTACGCGATACGCAGCGTGCAACTAGACGAGATTAATGAATGCGTAAAAGTTACCAATTGTCCAATTAGATTTACAATTTCAACGCGTACTTAACGCAGAGTGTATGAATTGATTATATCATCTGTAATGGATTTTGGTCTTTGGTCTGATAGAAAAATAAACATTACTCAGGGAGTAAATTCATCGTCATTGTGTCACTGTAATTTGTTAGCATCATTATTTAAACGTTTTTCATAGTCAGTTTTAGTGCCTGTGATAAAACAAACACTAGATGTATCAACCATTTTACTCTTCCCCATTGATCTACATCAATTCAAATTCTCTGATCCATTGGAAAGATCATATTTCGTACTTAGGAAATGCATCAGGAAATAGATGCAGTCAAAACATAATTTTCTTTGTATAGCAATTTTCCATTTATACTTAACTACACATGATTTGCTGCACACAGATTACTACAAGCATTTCAGTCAATTTAAACACAGCTTCCATTTGCAGAGCAGATTTATGAGTTAAAGTCTTTTTGAAAAAAAAACCCTTTTTATTCTGTTATTCCAAGTTGCAATCACATTGTGTGTGAACAACAGACCTATCAAATCAATCATCAAGTCACACATAACAGACAGACAAATCACACAAGCTCACGAGTATTGCACAAGATGCGCAAAATAAATAAAGGTTTTCTTCATGCGACTTAAGATTTACACTTGTTTCCTCTTCCATGGGGCAGGATGTGATAAACAAATCTAGTGACAACTGCAGGAGGAAGACCAGACTAATAGAAAATCTGCAGCATGGGACTGAAAACCAACTGCATAAGCAGCATCTGGCACGGGAATTGAATCCAGAAATCGTCAGTGCAAAGTGAAAAAAGAATCAGTAGCCAAACTTAGTTAGATACAATACTGGCTTTGTGTTCTTCATTGCATTCACATGATTTTATGTTACCAATATATTTCCAATATTGTTACTGTACTAGGGCATAGTGACATTTAGCAAAGTGATTAAGCCAAGAAAAAATTTGTTTGATATTTCTTTTCTTTTTTTTTCAAGTCTAGCCCATGTTTCACATACAAGAACACAAAATATACAACACATATACTAAAACATCTTCACTTTTTCTGTAACACATCTTTTGTTTGTCATTTTGAATGTCCTGCAAGCCATATCTTTGGCCCCCATGAATCGATTCCCATCAAATTTGGGATTTGGAGGTTTTTACCATGCTCAAAAAATAAAAATATTTAGGGTCGGCAGTAAAAAAGAGTCGGTCGGGTTACGCCAATCAAACAATTTTTTTTAGGCCTTATTGCAACTTGGAATAACAGATTTAACACTTAATTTAAAAAATCTGTAATAAACCTACAGTACCTTATTGATTTTACTTCGCTTGTGATACAATTTTGGTGAGCCAAGTGGTGATGGTGTTCCTCTAGGGGACCCTCTTGGGGACCCTCTCGGTGATGCCCTGGGAGACCCTGCAGGTGATTGGGCCCTCTTTCTATAAATCTCTCCTCTCCTATTGGCCATCTCTAAGGCTTTGTCTTCAGCACTGGTATCTTGGTCTCCTGTGGATAGGTTATCTTCTAAGGATTCGTCAAACGACCTAGTTGGCGATGACGACCTTGTGTGAATACTTTCCTGGTAGGCTTGTGCTAATAACTTCACTCTGTGAAAACAATTTTGACATAAAAGTGAGAAACAGTGTTTTTATACAAGGCTACTGAGATTTGTAAAACATGTATACTCCATAATATGTGTAATTGAACATAATTTTACTAAACGAGAGTATGCTAACAGTTTATTCCATAGATTTCACAAAGAGTATTCAAAACTACTGTGCTGAAGACCCAATTATTACATATAGCTGTCCCTCCATGAAGCAGTCAAACCAGATTCTTAAAATCAGTGAGTGTGATTTTACTTCAATCAGCTATCCACTTTGAAACAACATATGTTTTGCTTTAAGTGCAGTGAAGCAATGTGTAATCATGATGCGATTTAGATGTAGGCACACATCTGAGGTGACTTATCTACTTGAATTGGAATATATTTTGATTAATAGGGGTGTACGCTTTTCAAATAATGTTGTGAATTGTTATTTGGCATATGATTGACATCATATTGGTTTAAAAAAACCTAATATTTATGACTAAGAATGAGAATAAAAGAAGCAATTTATTGTCATATTGTCTCATAATGGATGGTGTACAATATTTTTCATACTGGTCACGAAAGATACGATTTATTGTTTTACCTGTCATATATCGTAAAGAAGAAAAGAAAAATGTACGTCTATCCTTTATGAGACAACATGTGACTGGCAAAATAATAAATCATATCTTTTATTCTCTAATTAATCAACAAGTTGCTGAGGTCAAGTACAAAAGTTTCAAAGTAACGTTGAACTTTATCGTTGAAACTCCCTTGAACAAGGAGCATGCAAGGAGCTGCTAATTGTCTCATGGGGACAGTTTGGTAGTCGGAATTGTAATATAGGCTCGCCAGTCCAAATTTTAAAAAAGGCTTGCTAGTCCGAATTTGGAAAAAATGGCTTGCCAGTCTTAATTTTAGAAACAGCTTGCTAGTCAGAATTTATAAATAGGCTCATCAGTCCGAATTGTAAAATAGGCTCGCTAGTTTGAATATTTAAAACAGCTCGCTGGTCCGAATTTTAAAAACAGCCCGCTAGTCCCAATAGAAAAATATGTGTATATTACTATTACCCTTTTTACAAATTGGGACTAGCAAGCTGTTTTCAAAATTGGGACTAGCGAGTTGTGTTCAAAATTTGGCTAGTAAGCCTATTTTAAAATTCGGACTAGCAAGCCGTCTTAAAAATTCTTTTTTCATATTTGGACTAGCAAATTTATGGAATCTTTCTGTAAATTTCTAAATTTATCATTGTTTTAA
>JXSR01S012261.1:0-10139 GCA_000969725.1 Ophiothrix spiculata | reverse complement strand
CGTAGCTGTCTCATCACCAAGGCTTCAAACCTACCTCAAATGTGAGTCTGACATTGTAGCCAGACTGTCGTATCCTGACTGTCTCCAGCATACCAGTATAGCGTAGTTGTCTCATCACCAAGGCTTCATCTAGTTTGCAAGGTTCCTTGTTATTATTAGATTTAATGCATCTCACAAAGAATGGGTTGGCTTGGTTTAAGGATTCCATTAACTTATTTAGTGAGATCTAAAATGTAAAGAAACAGATTGAATATAAGGTATTAATCAATGCATGACTTCATAATTGTTAAGAATAAATAGATAACACAGGGCTTAAAAAGGCTGGTTTCAGAGTGCCTGTTATGGTACTTGCAATGATGCAATCTTTTCCAAATATGCCAATTTGACCTTGTCATGGTAGGAAAATGAGTATTACCAAAACTCAAGCCACATACTATATAACACTCATGAAAAGCTAAACCAAAATGCACAGGACATGGGATGATGACCTTTGAGGTTAAAGGTCATTTTTGTACATGTATTAGAAAGAATCACATCCTATGTTTCAGACTAACGTATATTTTTGCAAACTAAAGTATCGCACCGAAACACAGAATATAACTCTTTTTATACATCTTAATAAGCCATTTTAATAATTCTGATCAGAATGCATTGTGGGTAAGAAATGTGTTTTGGACAGGGGATATACTAACACACAATCCCTCCATTGACTACTATACAAATGGACTTTGACTTTTCTGCTTTTTTGTGATATCTTTTGCAAGAAACACCACTTCAAGTTTTTAAGCAGTTTAAGTAAGTCTTTGATGGTAATTTTAACATTTTAGAGTATTCATCAAATTTCTCTGTAAATTTACGATAACAAAATGAATACCAAAAAATAAAAATACATGGAAATCACTTCACATCTGATTCAAAAATACTATATAAAAGTCCTTGAATGGTTTGCTATGCACATAGTGTCAAAAACACACCTGCAGCTAGTTGCACTTTCCCATCAGCCAACTTTATGGCATGTGAGGATCACAACCTGAAGAGATTGCTGCAGTGGCACCAGATGACCTCTGCCCAACAAAGTAAAAATGCAGTATGTGCATTGCAGATGTATTGGGTGATTCCAAAGTAACATTTGTGACCAAAAAATTGAAAAATTAAAAAGCTGATTTTTTGCTTGAAATAAAAAAAGTTTTAGTTTTCACTTGAATGAGCTTATTGCTTTTTCATGGAGAAATCCTGCACAAATACAAATGAGCGTAAGATCACTCCTCTTTCATAACTTAAGGCAGTATCTACTATATCAAATATATGTACCTTCTGGCATGGGACTGGATTGAAGTGAAATTGCATGCTAATAGGATGTATCTGATATGCTTTATAAGTGCACATACTGCAGTTTTTACTTTGTGAGACAGGCAGAAAAAAAGACCTGCTAAACTAAGTCTTAGCTTGTTGATCAGCAATAAGCAGAAATAGCCTTAAATGGGCAAGTGATGAGAAATAAACAGAGACCTTTCAGGAATGAAAAGTCTTTAAACTTAAAAAAATGTGTCCCGTATACACTTGAAGATAGTCTGTAAAATTCATCGATTGTTGTGCAGAGACCTTATATAAACCAGTGCATGAGGGATTGCGTTCAGCATCTGACACTTCTCGCTTATTCATACACTCTGCGTTACGCGTCACGCAATTACGCGCTGAAATTGTAAATCTAATTGGACAGTTTGTAACTTATACGCATTCATTAATCTCGTCTAGTTGCACGCTGCGTATCGCGTGGTGCGTTGTACAATTCTATGTAGGCGTACGCGTTATATACTCGCACTTATATGGCAAGTTTCATTTTAAAAGAAAGGTAAATCTAAATTACAATGAATAACATGGGACTATGGATAGTCGTTTTTTCTATGTTTTATTGAAATAGGAAACACATTTTTCAATAATAATGCCGTTTTTTTTTTTTTTTTAATTATATTCTATTCATTCGTGTATGAAATAGATTAATAACTGCTCTTTACTTGGCGCTCGTGAAATTGTACAAAAATAATGCACCTTGTGATGAAGTTGAAGTTGTCCAACTCACTCGGCTGCGCCTCGTGAGTGTGCACAACTTCAACTTCAGCACGCGGTGCATTATTGTTGTACAATTTCACTCGCGTCAAGTAATACGCAGTTATTAATCTATAAACAGAACTCAGAAAATATATGAAAATATGTAAATTAGAGATCATAAAAAAACCTGAAATCATGATTTGAGCATCTAAAAAACCTGATTTCAGGTTAAAACCTGAAAAGTGGCATCTCTGGTTGTGTTTAATTATTGGTCTGTTTAATGTCAGAACAGCAAAACATCAGCGGAGGACTGATGTTGATGTAGAACATACAAAAGTACTCCCAACTTATGTAGATTTATGTAGCACAAAAGACTTGAGAGGCTTGTAGGTGCAGAATGTGCTTACCTGGAATTGTGAACTGACAGTTGGTGGTGTTCTCTTGGTGGAAGGCCTCTTGGACATCATGTTGTTAAGTCCTTTTAGTCTCTTCATTGATTTGATATTCTTTAGACACTGTAAGTAACAATACACAATGTGTGTTAGTTGTCAAATGTTGAGGTTTGTAAAATATGGGAAGGGTAAAATAATAGATACACATATCTTTTGTGCAATGACCTGGTTGTAAGTGTCCATGAATATGCCATATTATTTCCAACAATATACCTTGCTCCAGATGGGAATGGTTGAACCACACCCGCTTGGTCTGAGCTGAAGGTTCCAAATTAGGTGTTTAATTAGGTTAGGTCTAAAATAATTAAACCTAATTAAAGTGAAATTTGTATCACAATAAATCATATTTTCCATTCAATTAATTTCATGTTTTCTTTAATTAGTTATTTTTATTTTATGCCAAAACACATAGAGAGGCATAAATAACAGAACACAAACAAGTGTAGTGCTGACTACTAGTTGCAAAGACGGGTTCACCGTTCAGCCTTTCATTCTTATACAAATTTGATGGTTGAGACTTTTTGTATTGTGTAGTAAGTGACAAATATGTCCCTGTTTGTTCTCCTGCAATGTGGAAATAATCACTGATTTAAGGGGGTGTTCTCTATCTGTGGCCTCATGCAATACCTCAACTCGGTGATATTTTCAATTATGAATGAATAAAGAGTCGTAGGGAAGATTTTTGAACTAGAAAATGAAACAGTAGGTGAATTTTACTGAGCTCACTTTCTTCCTTGGGCACCTCATTGGCTGCAACATGATATTCCAAATACACTCCACGTCAAAAGTTCCTTTAAATCATTTCTACATGCCTTGAAAAAATTAACATTTTTCTAATAATTTTGGGCACACAAACCAAGTCTCATTGCTTTGTAGTCGGAATGTATCAAGTTCATTAACAAGCGACGCTGATTTTCGAAGAATGATCAATTTAAATTAATTTCCTCTGAATTCAATTGTTGTAAATTGATCAATTACATGCAGAGAGCCATCATCAGTACCAAATCAGTACAGGGTCAGTGGTTACTGTTATATGGTGTTCAACGGGTCAATAATCATGTGCAGTTACGTTAGAATTGAATATCCCGCACTGTGGACGGAATCCTAGTGTTACTGATCCAGGCTACTTGCGGTGGTATTTATGCTGTTTGTGGTTGTATCCTTCATGAATTAGCATGAATTGAATTCAGAGGTAGTTTTTCAAAATCAACTGTTCTTTGTAAGTCAGTGTCGCTTGTTGGAGAATTTGATACATTCTAACTTCAAATCAATGAAACTTGGTCGGTGTGCCTAAACTTATCAGAAAAAATTAATTTAATTAATCTGCAAGCACATAGAGGTCATGGGTAGGAACTTTTGATGTGGAGTTCCGGCGTGGAGTTTACATACCTTGACTGGTGGCTTGTTAGCACCTCTGAAAGACCTGTTTCTCCTTCAAAAATAGAACAAATTAAAAAATATATATATTCTTGCAAGTATTATCAAATCATAATGTAATCAGTTAATATTTACAGACCTGCAAACAAAAATTAGCCATAAAAGTAAAACTAATGAAAACTAGCTTGTAAATATGTACAAGTATGTCAATTTCAAACATAAATATTAGGTTTTAACTGCCTATAATTTCAAACTAGTATTCTGGTGTATTCAAAAATACTTCATATAATGAAAACATTTTTAGTATGGTAAATACTATAATAAATTGAGTGACAAAGCAAATATAGTCATATCAAATGTAAGAAGTAACGCACCAAGAACAACATTAAGCAAAATTTATCTCAAAATTCTTGAAAAAGTTGATTACCAGTAACTAAAACAACACACAACATCATGCTTTAGTTTTCTGCACAACATAATACAAAAAGATTAACATATAAATCCAAAAACTATCCTCTACAAGGCATGCATAATTGTGGAATAACTTGAGTATGATATGAAAATATATCAAGATGATAACAAATATCATGGTATAATAATACTAAATGCATCATGTTTTGGATGAGAACAATGAGAAATAATTTTGAACACTCTATAAATACCTCAGTATACTATATTTACATTGCATTAGTTCTAACTACACTGAATAATGAACAATGCAAGGCTTGATGTGAGCCTACTCTACAGAGATGGAGGTAAGCATGCGTGGAATAAGAGCTTCTTGGGCATGACATCCAAAGACATTCGCTCATCCAAGAGACATTCACTCGTTATGTTCGCTCTGGCTTATACGGTCAAATGGAGAGGTAATGACACCTACAATGCTTGAATGTTGGTTATATCGATGTTACTTTAATTAATACTAACATCGATATAACTAATATTCAAGCATTGTAAGCAATACGTTATCTCCATTTTAGAGAATATGTCAGAGCGAATATCGTAAGCGAATGTCTCTCGGATGAGCGAATGTCTTTGAACGCCAAGCCTTTAGATATGCATGAGCTACAGTAATCTCTTAGTACATCATGTCACAACATGTTCTGTCAAGTCTTAGATGTACAAAAGTTCAGAGAAAAAACCTTTTTTTTTCTAACATTTGCATTGCAAGATTTCTATTTTCTCTCAAAGTCATCCTGATAATTTTGAAATAATTGCTTACATTTGAAAATATTGGTTTGGACTGGCTTAATTTAATTAAATTTGTTTGGTACTAACTTAACATTTTTACATAAGAGGAAAATCTTTTTTTTTTTAGATTAGCTTTATTATTCAAACATTTATTCTGTCGATTCTGATGAATCTGTTCGCCATAAACTTTGTCAAGTACATATTACATATTCCCAGAAATAATAATAAAAGTCACGTTGTCCTGTCAAAAAAAACTCTTGTTGTCAAATATATTTTCTTCTTTCTACTCGATGCTTATACTGTCTACGTGTTTCATAATACACTAATATGATTCCTATATCCTAAAAACTGAACCCAACATAAGTCCCTCCACCAAAACTCCTAGACTTATTTATTCTTACTTCACAACTTTTGAAGCTCTGCGTAGGGAATTCCCATAGTTCTCCGCTCTCGATGGTCTTGCAGTATGAAAATTTTGTTGGCCACGGCCGGGTGGACTGAGAAGAGGGTCAGTTAGTATAGCAGGGGAGAGCGTGGCATTGGAGCCCTGGGCAGAGTCCATACATGCTGGCCAGGTACCAGTGGATACATGCTTAGATCTGGCACCCCGCCTGTGGAAGAGGGAAGGAAATCAATGAGGAGTACAAACATCAACATTCAATTGAGAATGACATAAGTTTGTAGCTTGGGAGTTTTTCTGGAATGATGTCAGTGTTGTTACACAAATAGTTTCTTATAAAATAGTTGGGCCAGCTGTGGGTAAACTAGTAATATCTAGGCCAGGCTACAATTTCCAAGTTATCCAATTAAGGCAATTCCTCTTCTGTTTAGTAATTCCCAAATGTGAAAATTTTACCAGATCATCTGTTCTTCATGATCTTGAATTCTATACATACTATATCTGGGGCACTGTTTGGTCACTGTGGTGCACCTATAAAGGACTAGGTGAGTGTGGCATCCTACAGGATGTATAAGAAAGAATTTTGATTCATGTAAAATGTCTTTTCTCTACTTTAATACAAAACCGACAGAGTAGACATTTTTCCAAAGAGACACAATCTAAAATTAAAACAGCAACTTAAATTTACAACAACTTACACTTGTTTTTTAAATCATGAACATTGACCATATATCAATCTCAAATAATTTTCATTTTAATAAACTGTGTTTGTTTATCATATCTTTCCATGATCTCAGCATAAAAAAAGAGAATTAAATTTCATTACTTAATTCGGAAATGTGTTTTTTGATAATTTCTTGCAATCATTCTGAATAAACAAATATACAGGATATATAAGGCCTCCCTGATTGTAATTCCACACTGCCTCAGAACATATTTTCGGGTGTGCGAGTGCACTGATCACTTTGACCCAAGGAAGCTCCATTCCATACCAAGTATCATTTTTTGAGGCAACCTTGATCAGCCCACATATCAACCACTGCAGCCCGGATCATCTCCCAGAGTTTTGTAAGAGTTTCCACAAGACGATTAGCAGATTCTTTTCCAAGGGAATTTCTATCACTCAACCTTTGGCAATGCCCGGTTTTAAACTCAGGACCTTCTGCACCATAAGCAAAAGCCTTACCATTTGAGTTTACTTGACTGCTTCAGTCTGGTTTTGCTTAAGAAAATGATTAAGCATGAAAAGATTGTTGCATATAAAATTGTCAATGATGCAATTTTACTGCCTTTTGCATATGCTGATTTCACGAAAATAAATGAAAAGCAAATATTTTACTAAAATGAAAATAATTTTAGATTCCAAATGGTTCAACCACGGTGTCATGGGGACCATCAACATCCACTGTTACCCAAGTTCCCTCAACAAGGAGAAAGGACATATGATCTTCTACCAGTTTTCCAATACATCATTTTATCACATGATCGAATGTTATCAAGGTCACGTGACAACCAAGATCGGTAACCAGACCGTTAGTTTTTGCATGACCTCAAGTAAGTGAGCAATTTACTGCTGTGAGCTGTGAGATAAACCTAGGTTTAAACTGATGTCATTAATGTTAAATTGGTTTGGTCATTTTTTATGATTCAGATGTTTTAATCCTAGATTGTCTTGAAGCTTTTGAATAAAGTGAAGAAACAAAATTCTTTCTGATACACCCTGTATGAAATCAGGTGCATTAAAGCACCAATATCTTCATACATGTTCTTTTTGATACACCCTGTATGAAGCCATATGCATTAAAATATCAATATCTCAGTGCCAACAAAAATAAATTGACATCTTTATGATTCACCCTGTATAAAGCCAGTTGCATTATATTGTAACACAAATATCTCAGTATAAATGATAAGTAAATCAAATAGCTCGGTGTCATCCTATAATGTCAGACATATTCAAGGATTTATTCTTTTTGTCTAAAGAATTTAGTGTGTCCTGGACCCTGATTCTTGGCATTGTATTATTACAGTACACTGCATATTCCAAATTCTCCCCCTAGCTACAAACCTATACAAACTAAATAATGTACACCATATTCACACTGGCCAGGTTTTGATATCAAAACTACCAAACAGCATGCAGCAATTCCAGAGAAAATGATTAATCTACATATGTTTAAAGCTTTCTCAGTAAATATAGATAAATCTATAAATTCAAGTTTTAGTAGACAATGTTAAATGAAGACAGGCAAATATTGTTAGTCTGGGTGACAGAAACTTTACACACATTGAATGCAAGGTGAAATACAGGATCATGCATTGCGAGGACAGTTAGTCAAAATAGTATTATTTGAGTTTGTTTAATTAGTAATACCTAGGAGTTCAGAATATACTCTTATACAAGAAATATCCAATGTAATTTATATAATTTTTTTGGGTTTTTTAAATATAATCTGATAAAATCTGATAATCTGAGAAAATATAATATAGTTCAATTCATTGAAAATGATGATGGGGAAGATAAATGTGTGGGTTTGACGGTGAAGATTTAAACATGGTTATAATAAGGAAACTTTGCATGTGATCACATTGATCATATGTTATTAAGCACTGAAAATGGATTTAGAAACAATCATGTAATGGTTCATGTTATATTCTAAACATGGACAGGTGCAGATACAACTTGTGATTATTACTGGTGATTATGATCAGGTATGAGAATGGTTTCTCCCACTCCACCCCAAACCACCCCCGAAAAAGAACTTTTCATTTCTTTTCATTAAAGGCCCCTGATGAGGTCCACTAGCAGTGCCCTAGTGGGGTTCCATGGGCAGAGTCGTCAGCTTAAACCAGAGGACTTGTGCACATCTCGCACAGGAGAAACAATTCCATGTCAGTGCACTTTGATAACTAGTCATTTTACAATTAGGCTTTAAAGTCCACCTTCCTAAACAAATATTCAACCGCCCAACACATTTGCCGAGTTCAAATATACTGTAAATGAATTTGTTGCTCAGCTTTTTGTAAAATTTGCATATTTGTAAATCATGATTCCCTTTCATCAAATCTACCAATCCATTTTAGAGTCAACTGTGTAGTCAACTCATATTTACAAAGCATTTAGACAAATTTACAGTTTTGTAAACTAATTAACAATTACGAATTCTAGTTCTTTACTAATTGTGAATTCATTTTTTTAATCTTTTTAAAAACTTCATGATTACACTTTGCTGCAAAACAATGGGACTAGGCTATCAGCGTCAGATTACAATTAGTGAACAAAAAATGAAATCATTAGCAGCTATGATTTTGTGAACAATGAATTTGAACAGACCTAATGTATCAAAATCAGCTTGAATGTATCATTTAGTACGCCCCCTGATTCCCAGAAATGCTGTCATTTAATCACTGTGGACTTCCATTATAAGCAAGTTACCAAATGATGTTTGTGTACTTTGAGTTTTTATCCTTGGATGACCTAAATAAATTGAATTAAATGAAATGAAAAGTACTTTGAAGCTTCTCTGCATAACATCATCATCAATTGTCTTTTCAAACTTGACTGAATGTTATAGCAGGGTTCCCAGCATTTCAAGAAAACGAAATTTCCTGATTATTCCCTAAGTTTCCCTGATAAAGTATCAAAATTCCATGATAATTATTTCAACTGAATTAGTCTCAGTCTCAGGTCTTGGATGATAAAAGTCTCGGTCTCAGAAGGCCTGATCTTGGTCTCTGATGTTTTTTTGATATGAAACAAAATATAAGAGTCTCACTGACTACTTTGATTTTTGGGACAATCAAAATTCCCCTGACTGGATAAAAGGAAAATAATTATCCATGATTTCTCTGATTACCAGCATGTTGCACTGTTTCAAGTCATTTTAATGAACATGGTATGTTGAAATAATTTTTTGGAATATATGTCAGACTTTTTAAAGATATTTGGGAGCTTGTGTGGTCTAATGGATTGACGCAGGATTCTGAATTCTGAGGTTTCAAGCCCTGCTATGGCCTAAAGGTTAAGTCCTTGGGCCAATCATTGGGCAAGGCATTTAATTTAATCTGTATTGATTTATCAACCCAAAAGCATTGGGAAGCTGTAGGGGAATATTACAAATTAAGGTTGGTGTCTTAAGATTGCAATCTAGTTAAGTTTAACAGTTGTTACAGTTTTTCTAATAACAGCATAATTATAATAATGTCAAGGCCTCTGGGCCTACAGTGAATAGAGAAAATGATACTGGATATCATTACAGATCAAAAATGAGATTTCATTGGTAACAAATATAGGCCAGGGTGAAAAAAGGTTCAAAACCACAACAATGAACTTTTTGGGTCTAGCATTGAATTTGAACAGTGCACCAACTAGCAGCCATGATGCAATCACATGTTGCATACCGATGGGCAAGATTTTGCATTTTCCTGAAGAAAATATTTAACGGCAATTTGACTTTCAAGAGGAACAAACTGATTTGTTTCTTTTTTCTTAGTAGTTTAGTTTGGGTTGCCTAATGCAATCTCAGGACTGAAGACAAATGATTGCAACCACGGATCACACCTATCAAAGGTAATCAGTTTCCTCTTCTGATGAAATAGCCCACATTTTGTTAATACATGAAGGCCTTCCATGAAAGCAAGAACAGATATCACGTATGTCCCATCATGCA
>JXSR01S012259.1:197667-208008 GCA_000969725.1 Ophiothrix spiculata | reverse complement strand
TTTTAATGCGCACTTGCGTTCCGACTCCCCAAGTTTGTTTACATAGATCAAATCAGATTGAGTACATCCCCCGGATTAGGGCTTTCTTGGTTTCAGAGAAGAAGAAATATATAGGAGGGTGCACAGCGGGAATTTAGGGTTAAGGTATAAGAATAGGAAAGACTGGATGACTGTCAACGGTGTTTATCAAATGTTACATTTTTATCTAAGGAAGGGGAAGCAGGTGGCGCAGCAGTACTTCCCTCGCCTTGCAACAATGAGCACAGGACAGTGTCATGGGTTCGAACACCGGTCCAGGCGCTGTACAAAACATGTATGTGCAATAAGGTTGAACCGATGGCTCATTTCCTTACCGATACGATATGCCGACGTTTTATATCTGTCACTTTGCCGATACTGATATCTATTACCGATGTTTAAGTACATCATCAGCTGATCAAAAACGTGGCCTAGACTAAGGCTAGGCCATGCTTTTAGTGCATCATTAGCTGTTCAAAAACGTGGCCTAGACTAGGGCTAGGCCACGCTTTTAGTGCATCATCAGCTGATCAAAAACGTTGCCTAGCCCAGCTAGGGCTAGGCCATGCTTTTAGTGCATCATCAGCTGATCAAAAATGTGGCCTAGCCACGGATAGGTTTTCCTCCGGGTGCTCCGGTTTTCCTCCTGCACTAAAACTGGCAAATAAATCTGACCATCTGACAGGACCCTCATGGAAAGCAGTGCTAGACACTGATGAGGCTATCCTCTATAAATATGTCATATTTATTTATCTATAGTGTGCTTGTCATTATGATGTTTGCAAATGGCACTTTTCTAATGACACTTTTTATATGTTATCATTAATCTTTCAATTTGTAGGTATCTTAAACGTTTTGAAGGCGTCAAGATGAAAGTCCTACGCAACTGGTGTCGCCAGATCCTCAAAGGTCTGCACTTTCTGCACACTAGGCAACCTCCTATAATCCACAGAGACCTAAAGTGTGACAACATCTTCATCACTGGCCCGTCAGGGTGCGTCAAGATCGGTGACCTGGGTTTAGCGACTTTGAAGAAGAGCTCGTTTGCCAAGAGTGTCATAGGTAAGATTGACTAGTTATGTCCATCTGGCTGGCTGGTGATATTTCCAGCCTTTGAAATATGATTTTTTTTCTGTGAAAATATTGTGCTGTTAATAAAGTCGCAAAATGGCAAATGATGTATTTCTTTTGTTTCCGAGTGAAGTTGTCATGTTTTCAAGGTTTTTTTTTTTTATTTCAGAAACAACTAGGTATGTATTGTATAGAAGAATTATGATCATCCTTTTTTGCAAATTTATATTTGACTTAAAACCTTCCTGTCATTTGTGAGTAATGTTTCTGGAAATTGACAGTAATTTTAACCTGATTATCATACACAAAATATACTACATTTACCAAATATGGAGTAATTCAGTATATGTTGTCCAAACTCAACTTATATAGTGGTTTTCCAGTGATATAATTTGCATTTAGTGTTGTCTACATAAAACAATCAATTGAAAGATGCATTTTTAACCCAATTTTGTCATCAGATGTACTTTCTTAAGTAGTACAGTTTCAATGCAATTTGTACTAAAATTTTGCAAATTCGTGTAACTGTCAGAATAAATTAGTATGTATTGCCAAAGAGACAGAAGATAAATGAAGGAGAAACAGTTGAATAATCTGGAAACTCTTTTGTAACAATCACATTAGTTAATTAATGACGGAACAATTTTACTAACTGTGTAGATTTGTATAGCTTTTAAAACCTACAATGTTATGCAAAAAGTGATAAATACAACTGTGTTCCCTGAAGGGATACAGAAAGTGGGTTATGCTTTTAACAATAGGATTCTTGTCAATTGTGACGTAGGCCTGCCCCCAAGAAGTGGGCCAATGAAAGCACTATTATACCACGCTGTTTTTAGTTTGCGCAATTTAGATGGAGGATAGATATCCTTGTTGAATTATACATTTTTCTTGTATCGTGTAAAATGTACTACATCAAATACTTTGCTTTGCAAATGGTAAAAAGTTGTTCCTATCGCCAGGTATTTTCTCTATCCAAGCCCAATAATGATTGCCGAATTGAAGGGTAAGTGAGTCATAGAAATTCGGAACTTTATTACTTCACTTGTATCAATGCACTACATAATAAATAAATTATTAAAAATTATAGCATCAAAATGTTTGTTTAAAGTTAATTAATTCCTTTAACAAATATCTTAATCTAAATAACATGATGATTTTTAATATGGCATCTGATAAATGTCAACAAATATAAATATTTGATAAATTGATACAAATCTTTGATCAGATAACAGTAGGGTATATATTGCTTCAAGACGGATCATAGATCTGACAATGATTTAGTCAATTTTAACAAGCAAGGGTATACTAGAAATGACTTACCACCATCTAGTTAGGAAAGAGATGAAAACATTTCTAGTGAAGGATAAAAATAGTTTATCCAACACAAAGTCATGCAATTAGTATTTTGTGTTCTTTGATTTATTACTTCATTATATTGTTGGGAGCAAATTTCTGAATTGCTTGACCAAAGGAAACACTTAGGCCTATATGATATATTGCTTGATAATAAGAATTACATAGTGAAATTAGAAGCTTTAGGGAGGTCAGGTTTGCATTGCTTACTTGATTTGATAAATATGATGTCCATAAAGTTGATGAATAATAGAGGACATGCCTTTTGCTTGATTAATCAGATAGATGACCAAGTTAATGCTCATCTTCATGGGTAATGGATAGATAGTTTTACCCTTACTAGATCTTACATAAAGCCATGCATAAAGCTTGGTTGATTTACTAAATCTCATCCATCATCTGAGCTTTGTCATCACATCTGTGTATCACAAGCATCAAACTAAAGTGTAACTGAGTTCTTTCGTTGCATTGATATAGATCTAAATAGCGGCTTTATGAACATGGGTATAACATGACTGAATGTCAAGCAGATGTGATGAGGTATGACAGTGTAGATGATCACAAATCTATATAAAAATGTCATAGAAAATAGGGATGGGGTTTCCCATTTGGTCAGCTCCAAAAATAATTGTGGTACAGGCTTTCAACTCTTGTTTGACTGTGAGCAGAGTTGTGTTGAGTGATAAGAAGGTTAGGAAGAAGGCGTAATGAAATAGGAACTCGGTGTTGCCGTTTGCCATGGCCCATGAGTTTGTTAATCAAATATCTTTCTGTCTGGTAGGCTGAAACATGCTTGTAATTAAACCTAAGAATAAGATCAGAATGAGTAACAGACTTCTTTTAATATTACATTAAAATCTCGCAGTCATGACTACATGCATACCTAGCGTGATCTTTAATTAACTTTATTAAATTTGATATTCTTGAGGGATAGGTTTGGTTGTAGTGTGTTGAGCAAGTGATAATAAAACCGGGTTGAGTATGACCTCATTAGTCTTTCTATTATAGTTTTCATGCGTTTGCTTGATGGAAATATGGAAATTATTACAGTCCGAGGTACTTGAAAAGTCCGTAATAAAATTTACATTAACGCTCTACTGTCGATATACGATTTTATGCATTATGTAAGGTCTAGAATTGCAACGAAAGTAAAGAAACAATTGGATTGCTTAAGAAAATAGGAGTTTATGAAAGAATCAAAAATGAAAGCAATAGTTGTTAACCTAGGGATACACAGAATTTCAGTGAATATTGTAGCAGGAAACATTATTTTCATATTCTTTTATTGTTTGAACTTTCAAATCACTTGTATGTTTGGAAGTTTTGAATGATTTTAAATAGTGATTCAAGATAAGAGTGCTCTAGCTGTGTTAACTCTAGATATGTTTTGCATTTCGGTAAAAAAAATCTGAAGATAACTAATTATATCATTAACATTTTAAATACGTAGTTTCAAACAATTTATCTGCTTTTCTGAGTTAATTCAATTGTTTGTGTTTATTGTTTTTGATGCAACCAGAATTGTGTGTTGTTTTTTTCTCTCGTTCCCATCCAGGTACAGATCGTTTTTGATATGAGGTCACTGTCGTCACAAAAGTAGGCAATTTCTTCATTTTTGCTTTCTGGTATGTCACTAACAAAGCAATATTGTGAGTTTCATTTCAACAGGGGTCAAGTTTGTAGCTTCAATGATGGACCAAAGCATTAACACGGCATCTATTTTTTCAATCCGTCAATTTTTTGGCTGACGGCTCTTTTCCCCGCAGGTGTGTTTTCTCCTCTTCACAGTACATTGGCTGTCCTATTTGTATTTAAGGTACTCCCGAGTTTATGGCTCCTGAGATGTACGAAGAACACTATGACGAATCTGTGGATGTCTACGCTTTTGGAATGTGTCTGCTGGAGATGTCTACATCGGAATACCCCTACGCTGAATGTCACAATGCCGCTCAGATCTACAAGAGAGTAACAACAGTAAGTTATATTTTGACATTGATTATCACAATTCTTTCTCTTTTTGGGGCCAAGATGTATGGTTATAAAAATATGATTGTGGGAGCTCCTATAATTCGCTTGTCAATTGTTTCTTGGGCCCCTTGGTACCTGGGTACTACATGTAGCAGGGAACTCACCCAAATTCATTCCCTGTAAGCTGACAAATTCCCAGCCATTTTCTGCTGACTTCCTCGCAGGACAAGGCATTTTCAATCGCCAAATTCCCGACCAAATCCCGGCTACAAAACGTCCCCGTCCAGAGCTCAACTCAATTGCTGGCCCAAATGATCAGATCAAGCCATTGTCATAAACCCCGTACAATGTTCCCCGCCCGCAGGGACGTCCACACTGCATAAATCCCCTGCTCTATCATGATAAATTCCCCTTGGATCCGCCTGGTTACCTGAGCCTTTGTTGAGGAATTTTGATTTTTTTCATGTCTTAGCTAGTCCACCTAGTGAACGCAAAGCCTGAGCCGAGGATAAAGCCTGATAAGCAAGCATGCTTTGGAATGGCTTGCTATGTCCAAAGAAATTTCATTTGCTTGCATTCGTGTTGCCTTGAAGTGTCTTCTCTTATAAATATAATTGAAGTTCCAAGAAGTTTGTGAATAATGTTAAAAATCAGTAAATAATTTAGCATGAAAAGACATTAAGTTAGGTACACTAAATGAACCAGGGTTGGTGGCTGTTGCAGTATATATAAATGACACACTTTGCACAAACAGTGACATTCCTACCAAATCAAACAAGTTTATTTCCAAGAGCATGCAACACATTCAGAAACTGGTACAACACAGACACACACAAAGTTGAGGCAGTCAAGGCTGCAGAGATTGTCAGGTTTGGGAGCAGATATAAGTAGCTATAAATGTGATAGTGGAAAGTCTCACATCGATTTTATGTTTGTAATAGACTGTAAACCCCGCTGTAAACAGCCATAAAGCTTAATTTTATATTAGTTATTTATTATGGTCCATAGATACATTATAATATGATGGCCTTTAATAGAGAAATTGAAGTAGACAATCTGGAATCAAAACAGATTTTATGGTTTGTGTTTTTAAAATGTGAACCTTGTTGATACTGTCAATTAGTTTTATTTCATTTAATAGCACAATAGTAAATAGGCATTATAGGTCTAGAATCGGGGGGGGGGGGGACTTGCTTTATGAGGAGGGTGTGGGTTTGTTGGAGACTTCCATGCCCAAAGCGTGGAAGAAGACCACTCAACTACACTGATATGATTGCAAGAGATATCCAGCAAGATCCTCTTGATTTACCAAATCTTATGGGTGACAGAATTTCCTGGCAGAGCGTTGTGAATTGCATCTCGGTTGCGACCGCAAGATGATGATGATGATGGGTATGCAAAATCTTTTAAAACCCTTTGTAAAATAAACACATTTTACATTCTCTTGACAGTTCCCCTGAGACCTCCATCTCACCTTGGTTTAAGGTTTAAACACCCTTTGCAACAAAAGCATGTCACTTTAGAAAGCATTTTTGGCAACATTTTAATTTCCAGAGCCTCAAATTTGGCCAAAATCAAATTCTCAAAGCATGACTTTATCACAAAAATCTGTCCTTTGATCATCTAGTTTTTAGTACCTGTCCATTTTGAAGCCCATAAGTATTGAAAATAAAATGAAAGTTGAGTCCCCCTAATAACAGCATAATAATGATTATGTTCATGTAAAAGAACCAAGGTACTAATATGAACAGCACATATAAATATCCACTATGATTATATAGCCATCTTTCTCTGACATTGTAAGCAGTGTTAAGGAATTGTTCAATTGCATTACATAATTTGGGCAGGTCGTGTGGTTGATTACGTACGTATGTGTTTGTCAAATGAGCATGGAATATTTTGCAGAAGCATACAGAGATCTCTTCCTTCCCTGTTGAAATTTGTTAGCAGCGCAAGGAAGCGTAAAAGCCCTGTAGACAGGTTCAATTACACTTAATCACAAAATAAGGTCAACTTTACTTATTGGGACTAGAAGGAATCAGTCCATATACCATATGAAGCCTCTGACTAAACATATGCCAGATATAGTTAGGAAATTTATTAATGAATATTTAAACTGGGAGGTTTGTTTCAGATATATGGATTTTCTGACTCTGTGTATTTAAATGTTAATAGATATATTAACTTTGGTGAGAGTTTGACATTTAAATTGCAGTAATTATTACCGACACTATCTCATAACATGCTTTCAAGCTTTATTATTTTGCAATGTCTTAATAGTAGAAAGTAATGCAATATCAACCAATTCAAATATTGTAGTTGGTATTAAAATTTTAATGTGCCCAAAGTGAGTACCGTCAGATAAAAAGAGAAGGCCGGGAGACGTGTGATAAATTGCTAATTTTGTTTCATCAATTAGATGTCAATTGGCCCGCTAGGTGCGTTAATCAGTAACAGTGGGCCCAATGAGCTGAATTAATGAAAGGCCTGCCTTGCTCGGAGCTCCAGCTTGATAATAATGTTACAATAGATGGTAAATCTGGTAGATTGCTAGCACGTGCAATTGCGTGTAATGATGAAAGGATTTCGCTATATAGTCTAGAGGGAAAGTCTATAAAGTTTGAATAATTGATGACGCTGTAGGCATGCAGTGGAAAATGTCAGGCGATACAAACATTTGACAGAACAGTAAAATGTCAAATTGCAGAAATGGATATAAAAGTCAACAGTCTTTGGTTTGCTCTTCCGTTCTGTTTGCAAGTTAAGTTTTGTAGTTTAGTCACTTGAGGTAGCGGACACTTGAATGTCTTAATTGAAAACCACTTAACTTATTATGAACAGTGGGATGGAAAGGGAGTTCACAGCCGATTATGCAAGCAACATTGCAAGTGCCCACACTTCAACACAGTCCAGTGTTTCTCTTACATACATGTAGATAATGAGTGGGCTTTAATCATTAGAATCATGCTTGTGATCTGCAGATACTTTGATTGTTCATAAGAGAGATTTGAGATTTGTTAAAACATACATTGCTCTATGAAGCTTGTTCAAAGTGGATTGTTTGAAATAAATACAACTTCAAGATACATAAAGACAAACACTAAGCATAAATATTAAAAAGATCAACAAGGATTCAGTGATAAACCTCGAAGTCAAATTGCAGCTATCATTTTGGGAGGTGATTTAAAGACAGTATTCTCAAACTATTCACTACTTCTATTCACTGATTTTGACTTTCAACCTTAACGAGTGTAGTTTGTGTCTTAAAATACAATACATTATGAAAAATTTGCCATTCAAAAGGTGGCACAAAAATGAACAATGTCAAAATATTTTTGAATTGTAAACAAAAGTGGGTTGCACTTTGTACAACAAAGTATAGCCGGTGACACCCACATCATAGTAATAGATCATCACATTGTGACGCGCACTTCTTTGTATCTTTGTAGATCGTCATGCATGTGACTGGTTAATTAAAAAAGTAACAAATATATCCTGGAATATTTGAACATTTGTAACTTGTCATAGGTTTTCTTGGATTTCATTGATCCACCTTGGATGTCATTTTAAATGTACTTTTTATAAACAGATTAAACAATCAATGTATCTTGACAATAAAGATATCATAAGTCTTGCACTTACCGGCTATTAAAAGTGCAGTTACAAGGTGCACATGTTTTGTAATATCAGTCAGAAGGCCTTCACTTTTCACTGATAAATTTGATATTTTAATACCCTTTCAATGTTCAAGATCATCAGTTCTAAAAGACATTGAATCAAGAACAGCTAAAACAGGAACATGTCAAAGGGTACAAATACCTCATAGACACTGATTTTATGAAGGAACCAACACTCAGTGGCTTGCAATAAGTGCCATAGGTATTTTGGTGGTAGGAGGTCCCCGGTTCGAATCTTTCCAAGGCTAGAAAGTGTAAAAGTTAGAAATAGTTTAGGGTTTATGGCAAGCCAGGAGGACTTTTAATTTGCTTTATTGTAAGTCGAGAGATCTGTTTAAGTAACCAAGCCGTGAAATTAGTATCCCAATAAAGTTTTAAATGTCATACCTGTTCCATGCCTAGTTTGCTCATACGTAAATTTATTGCATTTTATATAACTATTTTCTTGGTACCGGTACCTATTGAGTTTGTAAAAATGCGACTGACTTGTAATCTACTTGATTAAGGATGTTCTCACAGACGCCGAATAATATTTACAGAATCTTATACAGTTGATTTAATATTGATCACACCAGTGGAAATCACAAACCCAGGATCATAAAGTTACATATAGTGGAGTCTTTCATTTTAATGTCAAATGCAAATAAATTGCTTAATCAATTAAGCCCAAGCTATATCAATATTGGGATCCCCAGGGACTGAGGGTTTGTGATGATTACATCCGTAGTGCCAGGTGAGACTCGCTTGCTTAAATGGCAGGCCATTGAGGACTTGAGAATATTCTGCCATTTGATTTGCGCATGGAAGTAATTTTCAGTCTTAAACGTCGCTAAAGTCGGTCATAATAATATAAATAAATTCCTTGAACAAAATTTATAACATGGTCAGGATTTTGAGGGTTCCTGTCGCGTTCATAAACTATAGGGCTCTCTGCTCTGGATGCTTATTAACTTTGTCCATAAAATTGTATTGCTTACTTAAAACACAGACCGGAAGCGAATTTGAAGCGTGAGTGGGGTTCGCCTGATAAGCAAGAGCTGAAGGTGCGAGGTCCCCCCCTGCTGAGATGACCAGTTGATGCTCGCTTTGTGTTCTCTTAAAGTTCCATCTAGATGAACTTTTAGGGATAGACTAAAACTTGAACCTTTTGCTTTGTAATTGTGCATCTAATTGTAAATGAAGTTGCATTATTTTGCAAAGCCATGAACTTTTGTTTATGGAAGTTATTAAATGAATATTTCTTGTTATCGGCAGGTTAGATTCCTGTTACAATGACCCCAGTTACATTGAAGGCCACTGTAGTACAAAACATTGCTGTGTAGAGACTCTGGATATTCATTTAAAGTTCAAGCAGGCCTTCATTTTTAAGGCAAGCTAGAGTGATTGCTCTCCTATGCTCGCCTAAATAGTCTCTTAGGAGAGCAATATTTAGCTCGCCTCAAACTGCTAAAATCAGCTAATATCTAATGGTATGAGCTCAAATCACTCTCCTGACAACTCTCCTTGAACCTTTCAGGAGAGTTACTTATAGCTCTTCAGCATTTTTCAAAAATAAACCCTGTAGTTGTGCGAAATACTATTTTTAAGGTTTAGGCCTATAGTGTATAAGAAAATATCATTTTATGTGCTTGTCAGTTGTTTCTGTGGTCCCCGGGCCTAGCGGGGAATTTGTCATGATAAGGCGTGTGTGGGGGTGGGGGGAGGGAAGATTTGTGTAATTTAGTGCAAAAGTCTTGTCACCTTTACCTTGAATGTATATTTATAAAAGAACGACCTCTTGTTCATTTCAATTACCAAGAGCTGTAGTTTTTATGTTGAGAATGTGAACATTTATATTTGCACATGTATGCAAACTAACTGTCTGGCAAAGAATGAGATTTCAAATATTTTGAATTCCTGGTGGACATTTTCCACTTGTGTGAACTTTAAAAACAATGTGGTATTATAATATTACAAAAGATTATAGGCATACTTTCAATGCTTTATTTATTTGGCAAGGTGATGTTGTTTTGCCATGTCATTGAGATGTGGCAATATGTTGAGGATCTTTGGTTGAATATAGTATGCTAGTATTGAAATTGTCGAACATTTTATCTTAATTCTTAGTTATTAGTAGACGGTAATTTTGAAAATATGTTGAGGATCTTAGTTGAGTATAATATGCTAGGATAGAAATTTCAAGATTGTTAAAATTCTTAGCTATTAAACAGTACAAGGTAATTTTGAAAATATGTTGAGGATCTTAGTTGAG
>JXSR01S012259.1:123490-138214 GCA_000969725.1 Ophiothrix spiculata | reverse complement strand
CTTTTTGGTAACGTTTGTGACATTTTGGAAACAAAACATGTGCTCATTCATGCACGGATAGACAAACTTTACAATTTCTGATTGGAAAATACTTCTTACGTAACAAGTAACAAATGTATGACTGAAAAACATGCTTATGTGGTCAAATAAAAAAGCTGATTTTTTGCTTGAAATTAAAAAAGGTCCAGTTTCCACTGGAATGAGCCATATGATAAATAATCCATGATCATTACAAACTCCCATCTTATACCAAATGAAATTTATAACATAATTTAATAACGTGGGCGATAATCTCCGAAGCTTTATTGTATCAGTTCGTGTTGAGACTAGCGGTACGGGTGAAATTTCGACCTACGTTTGTCGAAATTTAGACTTATTTCAAAATGCTTTTAGTATATTGCACAGCACTATGTGACTTTATTATACAGGCTATTTAGTTTTACCAGGTATAACGGGGAAACTATGATCATACTCATAGGACTACATAAAACTTTAGTAATAATTCTAGCTGGTCTGATTCTCATGAAGATTAAATAAGTAAATTATCAAAATTAATGTCAAAACAGAAATGCAACCTTGCGACTATAAAACTGAATTCACAAAATAAGTCAAAATGGAGACCGAAATGTCGCAATATGAATTTATAATCCGAAATTTCGTCATAAATAAGTCGAAATTTCGACTCGCAAGTCGCAACCCGAAATGATACAAATAAAGCTTGTACCAAGTCAATGCTTATATACCAGGGATATCAACGAGAAAATTAAAGTTCCTATTCAATTTGTTTTCATGACACATTCGAATTGCACCCTGTTTCCAAAGTAAAATGACACCAAGATCCCATTTGTAGGTCAAACGGTTCCGGAGATATTAAAGATTTTGTCCGAAAAAATTGGCGCTTTTTGAGTTACAAATTGGGGTAAATTAGAGAAAATGTCAATACAAGGAATTCACGGCTTTGACGCTAATTTAAAAAAAAAATGCTCAAATGTGTACTTTTGGCATTATTCAGGTTCTTAAAGTACACGCTCTAAACCTTAAATTTCATCAAAAAAAATTGCATATATAGGCTACCCAATATGACACTTATGATATATAATTTGGCTGAAATCTACCTGACTATAAGCATGATAAGGTGGTTTCAAAAAAGTGTCCTTCATAAATGGAACAATGGATCTGTCTCCTTTAGAATAGTTATTTACCGTTTGCCTAAAAGTGAGTGAATCACATCGCGAAATGCATTTTTGTACAACGCGCTATACCGCAGAACAGGGCTTAATTTGTGTTTGCACGGCGACCTCTGGTCCACTTTCACACGGAGCAGCTCATTTATGAAAACATACGCACATTCAATCAACTGTAATGTACTTGTTTTTATGATTGAAAACTAAAAGGAACTCCCCTCAATATTAAAAAAAACTATTTTTTTCTTTCAATAGGTACATTTTTAATCATTTTATATAAACACTACTGAACCCGTCATTGAGGAGTCTAAAGTTAGGTACTTGAACATAAATTTCAACCCAACACGGATTTTTCTACACTAATTGACATCCCTACTTTAATACATGTTATATTTTGTTATTGTGACAGGAAGAACAACCTTCAAAGAAGCAACGTGGCAACGAACATGACGAAGATTCAGACCCTACTGCTTCATCAACTCTGCACGAGAAGACTGAGATAACTAGCTTCATGCTATGTATGCGCCTTATGCATATCTACAACTCATTCGCTGGAGTTACACAACAGTGCATGACTGAATTCATTGGTCTTCTAGTCGAAGTCCTTGGAAGTCTCGTCAATAAAGATTTACTGCCGAACGACTTTCGTGGCGTCACATCGTTGATGAATAACTTCATGCAGCCAATGGAGACCTACATTGCATGCCCTGAAGAACACGAATTATATAAAGGGAACGAACATGCGTGTTCTGAGCCTTTATGTACAAGTAAACCCAGCCAGAAGAAGTATTTTTACCTGCCTTTGATAAGCCGCTTAAAACAGCTATACGCAAATCCAGAAATAGCAAGGAATATGCAAAGTCATTCAAACCAACCACAGGCTCCCAACCCAAGGGATATTCACGACTCTCCAGCTTGGAGGGAACTTTATGGAAAAGATGGAGAATTCTATAATGATCACCGGGCAATTTCTCTGGAATTCAGCGCTGACGGTTTCCAGCCGTTCCATCACTCAACTTCAAAACCGTACAGTATTGAACAGCAAGCCTCTATTATTTTGAATTTGCCACCGGATAAAAGAACTGTTCCAGGTTTAGTTCTGTTGCATGGATTGATTCCAGGTAAGACTATAATAGGTTTATTTTATTTTTGCAATTTTCCCCTGTCTCTTGAACTGTCCATTCTGTAAAATAGGAAATATGAATTCAATTGATTAAATCAATAAAGTCCTCCAATATTTGGCAGTGCACGAAGGCGGAAAAAGTGGCCATACAAAACTTAGTTTAACATATTAGGGGAATGAATTAGTGTAAAATAAAATGAAATGTCACTGAAATTCATCGTCGTCGTCGTCGTCATCATCAACAACAACAGCAACAGCAGCAAAGGCCTCCATACCAAGCTGTTCACTTTTCTACACCTTGATGGTTTTCATTATAAATGTCCAAATGTTCTCTACATTGCAAGTAATTTGTGTGTACTATATTAACATGTTGATTTGTTTTGATCATGTAGGCCTATCACTAACCGTAACGGCATCAGCCTGTAATGGAATCAAATTTATTTATCTACAACTTTACAACAAATGTGCAGAAATATGTAAAGTGAACACCACTTTGTGAATACCATATCGCAAACATAATCTTTAATTTTTGATGCAAACATTTTTATTTAAGAAGAGATGTGATGAAGAAAATCTTTCTTTGTCTTCATCTCTTTATGCTATAGCTAAACTGATTGCAACATGACAAGAGAACGTAATTGGTCAGGGCACCCATTGTACTTAATGACATTGTAGGCCCTGAGTATTATGTCCATATAGCTTAGCTTTCCATTACATAGACCATTATAGCCCCAGTGCTAACTTTTCTGGGTATACACATGTAGGCCCTACACAAGGGACATTTACAAAAATTGTATAATAATAATATTCTATGCACATCCCTGAATATGTTTACCTTGCCTTTCATTCTGGATATTCTAAGTCGAAATCTGATCATGTATTTTGCTAAATATGTCATTGAGAGCTCATGACCTGTCATCAAATAACAGATGGTGATGTTGACAGTTTAGTTGGATCAAACAAAGTCAGCCCTGTGTACAGTGCCTTGTCCAACATCCTCTTAGTCATCCCAATGACCTTTTGCAAAAATATACCCAATGACCCATTTTTTAAAAATGTTTGGAACCGAATGACCCCATTTTTATTCTGGTAATGTACTGAATAACCCCATATTTTGTGAAGTGTAAAAATGTACTGAATGAACCCTACTTTGAACTTGCTAAATTAGCAAGCTTGACTTACAGATCAGAAGAGCTCATAAATATAGCAGCTATTGTTTCCCTTTGACGGTAAAGTCACATTTTAGGAATAACATATAGGAATGTTATTGTTAGCCGGGAATACATACCCACACTTCACCGAAATGGGTGTGACTCTATTCATGCTCTTTGAGAGATAACTGACTACTGAAATTTATGAAAAAGTTGGGTCGGTCGGACTGTAAGTTATTTTTATTGATATCATCAAAAGTACTTAAAAGAGTAAATTCCGATCACATTCTCATCTCCGGGGCTCAACCGGACGCAGTATATTTTTGATACCAAATGAATATCTATATTTTTCTGATTACAAATCCAAAATTTCACATCAAAATTCCTTATGGTTTTGGAAATATAGCATAAAATGTAAATTAAAGGGGCAATTCATGATCCACTTTTCACCCTCAAGGTCACCTCTATCAAAACTGAGTTTTTTACCTTATAAGAATCCTCAAGTGGTATATACTATGATCCCCAAACCATTCTTTCATATGTACTTGCATTTTTGAGAAAAGTGAGAAAATGTGTCATTTTCTAATTATTGTCGGGGCCCGACAATAAATACAACACAGTAGTCTATGGGGATATTCAAAATGCTGAAAAGCTTGTAACTTGGAAACGAACAGTCGGAATCAAGTGAAATTTTCAGTATACATTTATGTTGTACTCTTCTTTTTATTTAGCTAGAAAAAAGGCCACATCAAAATCATGAATTGCACCTTTAATTGGTATACCTATTTTCCATTTCTTTTGTATTTACATAACAGCCTCATCCCCAGTGTTGCATACTTTCTTTATCCTCTTAGGAGAAAACAAGACACAAGCTAAGGTTGAAACCTTGCACAATGCATTTCAGAGGTCAAGGTCAATCAGTTAAAAGTAAATTATACACATCCTAAAATAGGAATCTCCACCTTTAAATACCGCCATAGATTGATTTTATTATTCAAATATTTGTATTTTTCTAGGTCCTCAAGCACCGAAGGAAGAAGCTATAAACATATACCAAAAGCCCCTTGTAGATGAACTTGAGCAGCTTGCGACCGGAGTCGATGGCGTATGGGATGCACACCGCCGTGAATATTTTACGCTTAGGGCAGTAATACTACTCCATGTACACGATTTTCCTGGGCAGGCAAAAACGTTCCATGGCTCGGGATGTGGTGGAAAATTTGCCTGTCCTAAGTGTCGGACAGAAGGTGAATATAATTATGTAATTTGTGAACTTTCCTTGATGTAGGGTGTGATTGGGCAAGATTTCTCGTGTCCAATTTGTGCTCGACATAAACATGCTAAACGACACGATAAACAACATACAAACAGACCGTTTTTCTCCTGTTTTTACAGGTTCAAGTTCCTCTACCATGTCTACGATCGGAGCCCCTAGTAGCCCGCGCAACAAACTCAGCTGTGACTATCGCTTTAGGGGCGCACCATTATATTTCTAGGGCTAAGGGGTGGGTAGGCGGGAGGAAGCAGGAAGTTTGGTTCGGGGTTGATTTCTTTCTAGAAATTACTGTTTATTTCCCTATCCAAAGTTTAGAGGGATTTTTGTTTTCTACTACATATGGAGGAGGGATTTTTTTTTTAAAAAGCTTCCTGCTCCCCGTGGAAATCTAAACAGACTGTTGTGAGTTAACATGGAGTAAATTTGCTTGTTTTCTTCTTAATTTCTATTTCGCTCTCCACCCGGGGGGGGGGGTAACTGATATTGGTTTCCGGGTAACCACCCGAGTTCCGCAGCTGCGGTTCCGAAGGTGACCCTATGTGAGACCAAAAATTTGCAAAAATGGATGAAATGATACCCTATCTGAGACCATAAATCTACCTTATCTGTTCGAATGGGCACCCTATCCGGGTCCATGCCTGTTCAAATGAATACCCTATCTGAGACCTGACGAAATAATTTTTAACAAGAAATCATAGGTAAAATGTAACTGCACATAATTTGAACACTCTTTAGGAGTGTTTGTAGGTATTTGAAGCAACTTAAGGCACCATTATCAGCAATTCAACCATTTCTTCATAGTTTGATACCATATCAGAAACTGAAAGGTCAAATTTGATACCCTATATGTGAGACCTTCAGAGTAACAGGTCGATTTTGATACCCTATATTGCAAGTCTCGAGACCTGTCCATGCTGCAGGTCTCGCTTTTTTGGTAACGCGGGTGGTTACCCGATCAAAATACCCAGTTACCCCCAGGGGCTCTCCACTATAGGATTTGAGCCCCAAGGATTGAGCACTGTTCAGTGTTATCGTGGTTATTGACAGAAAATGAATGCCATTTCATGTATACTTTTCTTTGCATATAGGAACTTATTCCAAATTTATGAACAAGATGGTATTCCGAAGTGGAAGGGAATTTTTAAAAGAAGACGACCCACTCAGGCGTGATACTAGTTTCCCGGGTGGTGGCAGAGAGTCTGGTCAACCAAAGCATCGAAAGTTCGATGAAGAAACGAAGATGGCAGCTGTAAGCGCGTTATTATCTGACGTGGTACGCCAGGCACAACCCCGGTCGAAGGAAAAGAGGTATATTTGATTTAGTCACTATATTACCTTATTGGAAATATGCGTTCGTGTATTGTTTCGCCGTGGAGTGGGGGCACTAACTATCTAAAGTGACAGGGATGTGCCTCAGGCGAAATGAACCAAGTAGGGGCCACCCTGTAGAAATTATGAGCCCACAAAAATAGAGGCTTTTCGGTGAAGGCATAAATGAGGGTCATCCAAGTTTGAGGAGTCATTCAGGTTCGAGGATTTCAAAATGGGGGATCATTTAGGTTATAAGCTTATACTCAATATGGTCCGATTTTAAGTTCAAATTGCTACAAAATTACGGTACATTGTTAAAAATGCGCGCGTAGTGGGCGAAAATTAAGGAAATCGCCTCTCGAAGTGAATAAGAAATGGTGGTATTGGGTACAGTGCATGTTAGGGCATGTCTATTCAAAAATTAAAAAACGTGGTCATCCGGAGTAGTAGAATTTATAGAATGTATTTGGCAAGATCAGAAGCCAAAATAAGAAGAGTCATTTGGTACAAGCCAGTTAAAACTAGTCATGCATACATGACACACAAGACGGCATTGACCTAACCATTTTTAAACAATCTGTCTCACAAACCGGAATTTTGACCTTTACTGACATAAACTTTTGGTCGAGGGCTATCTATTGCCTGATTTTGGTCCTTGTAAGATCAAGGGATCATGAGTTATGGCAGTGACCTTGAATAATGTCTTACTCATCTTACTGTTGTGTTCTAGGAACGCTAAAGCCGCGTATGCTTCTACCATGTCAGAGGGAGGACGAAAGAGATGCAGCCAATTCGATAGACTAGGCCAGAAAGAGGCTGGTAAAATTGTTGTCGAGAGTATGCATACTATACAGGTAGGTAATACATAATTCAAACATGTCAAACAAATAAACACCGCCAATCCAGGCTATTTTGTGCAACACGTCTTACCCAAGGGGGTAAGATTTTGGAACGAAACCCCTATTATATAAGATTAGTTTTGCTATCCATAGATTGGTATGGTCCTCCCCTATCTAACGATACCAATATCACATTAATCGACCAAGGCGTTACGTATTATGACGCCATCAAGTCAAAAATCAAAATTTTGCTATAAAAGTTCTAAATGACGATTTTCATTGGGTTTCTTGCTAATAAAAAGGACAATGGGGA
This sequence comes from Ophiothrix spiculata, assembly GCA_000969725.1. Taxonomy (NCBI): domain Eukaryota; kingdom Metazoa; phylum Echinodermata; class Ophiuroidea; order Amphilepidida; family Ophiotrichidae; genus Ophiothrix; species Ophiothrix spiculata. Next base: position 131,017 of record JXSR01S012259.1, on the reverse strand, counting down.
TAATAACGTGAATAACGTGCCCTGCAAGTTTCAGTCCCATAGCATGCATACATTTTTAAAAATGGTGACTGAAATTTTCAGGGGCCTTATCAACCCCCTACACCCATCTTTTGACGGGCCATACCCAAATCATCCTTATGTGGTACCCCCTCCCAGCCCCTTCACTATTCGCCATCAAAGTATTATCCCTTTGTGAAACAATTCTGCATTACCTATATGGACAGTTGGACACACTTAATAATAGGGCCCGTTACATCCAACATCTGATGTTTTGTATCAGGCTTTTAACGGTCATGGCGCCACAGTGTTCACCTCCTAAATAATTTCAAACCACCGAGTTTCAGCCTCTGTTCATTCATTTAAAGTAATTTTTCCAAAACGGCACATATTTTTGAGATTGCACACACAAGTAGGATATATTTGCATTTTGGAAATTTGATTAATTTGAGTTCAATGGGATGCTTTTATGTTAACATTAATACGATTTTGCTTATCGTCATTTGTCGTTGATGTCATAGGTTGTAAAGGTAGGTTTAAAATGTTGTTACGAAAGTTCCATTACCCGTGTCCATTATTTTATAAATAGTGGTTGATCATGGTAATGAGTGGTCGTATGTTTCCATTTTCTTCACCGTAGACTTATGTTAAACTTACGGAAATCCTGGATTGTATATTAATTTACAGGGAATTGGAAAGAACATACATGGGTTGATCAATGGCCATAAAGATAACAACGGTGTTCGACTTCACGAAGAGTCCATCAATCGATTTCAGGGATGTTCCGCAAATACAAGGTATGCCAGTTCATAACACAAAAGTCACCATCTATATCATGTATCTATGCCCATACAAACATGACAAATGTATACGTCTATACTTGTACGGTTAGGTTCACATATACGGTATTTGCTGCACGATCTCGGGGGAGGCACGTGCACATTTGAAATTTATTGGGATTATCCCCATCACTAAACATATCAGTGCGTCCCAAATAGCCTATGAAATATGATTCACATTTTCAGTGTCCATATGAAATGCTGACATGTTTGGTGTTTCAATTCCCGGGTTTCAATTTCACCTGCATGCATTTGTCACTATTTCTCTTTATATAAAAACATTTGTTATTCATAAATAGATCAAACAAAAATGAGATAAAAAGAGTAGAACTTCCTTCCCCTGTCCTGTTTCATGATGATCATAAGTAGGCCCCTATATAGTCTACAATTATTTACCAAGTTTCAATTATTTCATCTGTGCAAGTGCATACATAGTTATAGCATTGTTGGCATTAGTAGCTAGTACTTTATAACATTGCCAGCAATGTTAACCATAATCCTTTCCGACAATTTTCTTGATATTGCAGAGGGAGATTACCAGAAGTGCCATTCCGACTGACCAATGCAGAGCTAGATACAGCTGATAAACGGTTGGACAGTATCACCATTCCAGCAGAAAAGGGAACGCTTCCACGTGTAATGTTTAAGACCTGCCATTCAATGAAAAGTCATACCTGGCATTTAGTAAGTATTATATCCTGATAGGTCGGCGTACTTGTAGAAGTGCGTCAGAAATAAGAGTTTATAGCGGGGGGGGGGGGGGGGCAAGTTAAAAAATCGTGAAGAGCAAAAAAAATGGGAAGGGAAGAAAGGGAGGAAGAAGGGAAGAGGGAAGACGAGAAAGGGGAAAGAAGAGGGAAAAGGGAAAGGAAAAGAGAAAAAGAAAGAAAAGGAAGGAAGAAAAAAGGGAAAGGAGAAAAGAAAAGAGAAAGAAACAATTATTTCATCCAAAATATGCGTTTTTTAGCTAAAATAAACAAATGTGTCCAAAAATCGGGAAGCCTCTTGAGTCTTGGGTAATCTCTTTCACATCCTTTTGTTATTTTGATGAAAAAAAAAGGAGTGACGTTCACTCTCAGCAGTGAATGTCCACTCTTTAAAGTGTTAAACGGAGGACAAAACATTTTCGAGTGGTGTTCACTCTCACTCTATTTTCACTCTTTTTGGAGTGAAAGTTAAGTCATTTCTCTCTTTTTCAAGTGGATTGACTTGCGCATACAGCTGTTTTTGGATGGTTTTCACTCTTTTTCGAGTAAATTGGCATTCACTCGTTTTTTTCACTCTCTTTACATTTAGAGAGTACATCTTTCACTTCGTGATGATATTTCTACCACCACACTCATAGTCAGTTAATATTTGTATACCATTGTATCACTAAATGCTAAATGATCCAAAAACATATTGTTAATATTTGTTTTTATTTCGCATATATACAGATACTGACCAAAGGGGTTTACCTCTTCACTTTGAGAGGATTGCTAGGAAACGAACAACGTAGGTCTCTTTTTCTATTCTGTCACATGTTGGCAATAGTGACTCACAGGATTACCTACTCTAACCTGCTGGCCAGAATCGAGACGCATCTCCATCGGAGTATGGTGTGGATGGATCGGCATTTCCCCGAAACGTTGAAGGTAAGTCATAATTATGCTACAGGCGTATCTGATGTGGGTGCCTTATGAATACCTGGATAGAGGTGGGGGAGGAGCATCGACCAATAAATAAAAATGGTCGCTGTGTTGTGAAAAATCTGTAGGAATGTTTCATTTTGTGCATCATTTCAAAAAATAATACACTCTCCAGTCAGACGTTCCTTAACGAGAAGGGCGTTTGTACCATGCATACTTTGTTAATATTTTGTGAAATCATCGTGCATATCAAACCGTTCCCAATTATTAACTGGTGTGCGAGGTATAGAGTAAATGGAAGAGTTTTATCTAACATATCTAATTGGAATACATGGTGATTAAAAATACATTACATGGTGATTGAAAATACATTTCATATAAATATTGGGTACACTAACAAGATTGTTTCCTTTTCCCTTATGCTCCATAATCAATGTTGTTCTTTTTCTAAAAATGGGCATTAGGTACAACTCTACATTGGGGCTTTCCAAACGGGAGCGCAGATCCAGATCAATGCGCATCTCCAAGATCCAGATCTGAAATACTTAGACCGCTTTGATGGAAGCCAAACGTGCTAAGATCCTGATTTGACGCCCATGTAGCCACAGTCTAGATGCAAAGCGGTCAACGGAGATGCACATTGATCTGGATCTGCGCTCCCGTTTGGAGAGCCCCATTAGTGATGACTTTGTAAACAACTTCCCAAAATTGCTCACCATTACAATTTACCCAAAACTTTTTTTAGAATGCAACTGAGCTTGCCATTTGTTGTAGAATCGTGCAATAATAGTGGTACTATAATACTGATCCTGCGAGCTTTTATAGATTGGTTCAATTGAGCTCAATACTTGAAATTATGGATAGGCTGAACTAAGGTCATTAAAGTTCATTTCAAGGTCACGTAGTTCCAGAACCATTGACCTTAAACTTTGCCCAAACCGTGATCATTTTATAGAAGTGGACAAGGACGTTCCATGTCACAAGTCATATAATGAAATAGAACATAAGTTGACCTGAGGTCATCACTTCAGGGTCATCCACAACTCTGGACCTTTCCCGAACTAAACTTTGACACAGAATAGCATTTGCCTTTAGTATTATTAAATTAATAAAATTCAAACAGATGTTTAATAACTTGCCTCTGTTTCTATTACAACAATACTATTGCTGGTAATTTTAAATTTCCACTTTTTTACCTTGTTGCAGACTATTTTGTATCATATGATGCATCACCTTCCCGACTTTTTGAAGAAATATGGACCCGTCCAAAATTACTGGATGTTCTATTTCGAACGGCTAATCCATCACCATGTCAGCCGCATGCACAGCAGGAAACATCCAGAGATCAACATTCTGAACGCCCACAGAGTAAGTTTCAATCGCCCCCACAATTATAGCATAGCTTGTCTATCCTTATACCATGATGGATACATTTGTGTGTACTTCCAAGAGAAGGCACAAAGTGTGAGATAAATTTGAAAAGGTGCATTTTTTCCCAACAAGTAGAAAGTGTACCCTATGAAAGGTATTTACATACATGCGTAATTGTCTTGACCATACTTAGGGCATATAACAAGATTACAAATACTTTGGCGATTATAAATTGGTAGAAACGGAATCGAACACGATTATTTTTTGTGGTCAAATCTCAAATGTTCAAAGTTGGCAAGGGTTGGCTTATTCATTCCAAGGTTACCGTGGTTATTCTTGAACCCTTATTCTTAAACACGGATCAAACTTAGACCTATGTCCGAGGTGAAGTTAAATTCCAGACCAGAAGGTCATTTGTGGTCAAATTTCAAAGAAAGAAACAATCTTAAAATTGACTTAAGGTCGTGCAAGGTCATTTCAAGGTCAACTGAGGTCAAACATGGACAAAACATAGACCAGGAATAAACCAAGGCCAAGATCAGTATGATCAAAAGGTCGTTTATATAGTCATTTTTTTCAATCAAAAAGTAGACCGAGAGAATCAGAGGCCAAATCCCAAAATTGCTTGGGACGTTGACCAAGTTGGTTCGCGAACCAACTTGTGATAAAAGTTACATCATAAAATTCCATTGGTATATAATGATTTACGTGGAAAATAAATTTGTAAAACAACAAACAAAACACAGGATGGTGCAGAACATAACATGATTTTTTTCCCCCAACAGATAGACGGATTATGCGTACTTTTCAAGGATGGAACTAAAAACAACAGCCAAGTGCATGCAGTGGGGCAATATTTCAAGGAAACGTCTGGGCATCACACATGGAGAGGCGGTGACAACGGCAGCATCATATACCAAAGGGACGAAGGAGACGTTTTTTTTGGGAAAATAAACGCGTTTTTTAAGGCGAATGGAACACCTTATGCTGAAATCCACTGGTATGAGAAGGCATCAGAAGATGATGAATCGAAGCTTCTCATATATCACACAGATTCCCACAGCAACCGGTACCCTGCTGTTCCTGTCAGCGACCTGAGCCCGCCGATGACCACTGGACAGGATGGAAGCGTAACGTTTGTCTTGGATTTCATGGATCAGGAACGGGCACGTGAACTTTTGTCATGGATGGATTCCATGACATAAGCGAACCATGATCGGGGAAATGGATTTTTTTATTCACTCTAATTTTGGAAGTAACTTTAGAATATTCTTCGAAGTTCTTTGTTTTTAGTGTTTATAATATGTTTCTATAGGCTAAGTCTTATGAGAAATTCGTGCGAGGTATATTTGTAAATTATAACTACATTTTGGCATTAAATATATTGCGAGGTTTATTATAAATCACAAGTTATTGGTTAGATATTGTGATGCAAATTTAAACAGCGATCGAAGGTCTTCATTTGTTGTCGGCGAAGACAGTGTCCAAATATTAGTGGAACTTAATTTGTGAGACGATGACACACTTATTTTTAGGTTCTTAATTTAAGACAATGACACACTTTTGCCTGGGGGTTTATCCCCGTCGGAATGTGCCCAAGATTTGAGTGGGTACTTCAAATTGGTGCAACGTTCGACCAAAGTATTCTAGCCATCATTGCTGTTTCAAGTACTTTTAACCATGGAAATAGTAGCCATGTTTTTAACATGTGATACTTACCAGTTCAATTCTATTACCGGTTAAGTCCAACTACGTCATAGGAGAAAAAAGCATGTTTTCACCGGGAACCGAACCCATGACCTCTGACCTCCGAAGCGAGGCACACCACTAGCAGGCCACCACGGGGCTGCTGCCCGGGCAGCGATTTCGTCCCCATATGCAACCTCCGTCTATGACGTATTTGGACTTTTTTTGGTGATTTTTGACAGTGAGCGAAAGTGAGTTAAATCAGGGTTAGGGTTAGAGTAACTAACTTCAACAGTTTGAACATAAATGCAAACCGACGGGTACGTGTCGGGGATAGATGCTCACCTAGCTCTTGCTCAGGGCTGCCCACTACCCTCTGCAGTAGAATCAAAAATGTGCTGAAAGTGCAGCGCGCTGCCTGAGCTCATTGCTGGGTCCGTGCTATTTTATCATCGAAATGTGAGTCTATTCTATATGTTTTAAGCTTACAATGGTCATAATTATGTTTTATAGCGCATATACCCAATGCCGATCGTGGCTAACTATAAAAATATTGATTGTTGTTTCAAATATGTAAAATAGGTGACCGTTTATATAACTGAGAAACTTCCTCTTTAAAAAAAATGGATATCTGTTATAATATTAGGAAGTTGCTTTTTTGCTCAGCCAATAAATTGATAATATGTGATGACTCACACCAAAAAGGGGACTTTGCGTCAGAATACTTTTCAAGATACAGGTGAAAATAGGCAGCAAAAAATAAAGAAAACAATACGAATTTTCAGCAGATTTTCTGTTTTAAAATTTGGTCGCCTTGCTCAATTTCAACAAGTAAGGTGTCATTTTCAAACTCTCAAAATGATGCAACAAATGAAATGAAAAAATCAAAATTGATATCATCGTCAAAGTCCCCCCCCCCCTTTCGGTGTGAGTCATCACATATACATAGTCCTTAGTGGTTCTTATGTAACTGAAGCGATTTGACCAAAGTAATGATAATTTATGTTTCCATGGCAAACTCCATTAAGGGACATTTTAATTTTTTTTTGTCTTAAACATGTTTAGTTACCCGAACACTTTCAGAACACCCAATTGACAAGGAATATAACATATTTTGAAACTTCAACTTCATATATCATTCATGTATAGGTCATGATACTGATCGCAAGCTGTATAAATGTATATAGTGTACAGAGAGTATAACTGATAATATTCCGGTAGTCTGATAAAATATTGTGTGTTTACATTATGTATACATTTTCAAACTATGGTATTTAAAGGAGGCTGGTCCGATTTTTCTAAATTTAGTTTTCTATTTCTTTATTTAATTTTAGTCAAATTAAAGATTACCACACAAGAGGTCCTAATTTCAAATTTCAGCTGGATCAGTCTAACCGTTTTGATCAAGTTTATGGACAACTTTGTATTTCAGAGCAGCCTATACGTTACTATGTTAAATTAATTATGGTTACCATAATTAGATACATTTTCATATATATCTTCAAAACGGAACATAACTTAGCCGTGAAATTTTACATGGAGCATGAGAAAAATATTAGCAACATTTTTTTACCAAAATCTCAAAAAGTTTGAAAAAAGCTGAGGCAATCGGACCATTGCTCCTTAAATTAGAAATGCTTATTTCAACGTATATATATGTATAATAGATGAATAAATGTATGTGCAATGAAAAGTAGAAACCAACTGTCTGTTTACTGCCTACTAGGGTATTTGTTCTATTCGTATATAGACCACTTCCTAATATATATAGATGCAGTTTCTCCACCTGCATTTCAACTACTAACAATCTTCTGATTAATAAAAATATAAGGTCTCTATATTATTGATCGTGATGTTTCCGTTTATTTACAAGTTAAGTATCGGTCAACATGGTCAAAGTAGAGAGTTTAGACAACGTGCGCGAAATGCAAAATAATGCAATTCTTTATTTATAGAAATTCTTTATTTATTTGTTTAACGGGCCTAACATGACGGCATTGGTCGAG
>JXSR01S012259.1:91095-101227 GCA_000969725.1 Ophiothrix spiculata | reverse complement strand
AATCAAGTATAGGCTTGAATGTCAATTTTATTATCTCCAGGCCGGTCGTGCAAACACTACTGTCTGCTCAGTTGTGAGGCTCGTGATGGATGCTGCTTTATGCTCAGTTGTTTTAGTGGGTATCATGATGCCTCTCATTTCAAGCAGAGATCAAAGCAAGATAACACAAATTATCTAACTTGGCTATAGATGTCTGAGAGCGAGTGAGGCCACATCCTTGCATTGCATCTTAACTTTATGATGGTACATCCAGTCGTGTTAACAACTCCTTCCTCAATTGGTTGATTACAACCTAATCTTCATTTCACTCACACTCTAATTTCCTTGGCTCAGATTTTATCCACAATACTTACACTAGTTTGTCTTTTCATTTTCCTCAAGTACATTTAAATCTATGCTCCTGTTCCTTCTTTGAAAGAGGCATTGTAATGCATGAACTGCATACGTGTCTCTTCCGAGATACAGTCGGTTCACGGTATGTCATATTGAACATTAAGAAAGATAGATAATGCAAATAGCACCAACTGATGCTTAGGGCACTTTGTCAACACTTCTGCAAATACCCTCAGGTAATCCAAATAAATGTACTTCAGTCTTTTTTCCTTATGAATTTTATTAAAACAGGAGCAATATATTCAAATATTTGCCCAATAATTTTCACTTCGAAATATTCATATGCTAGGAATGCATATCAACGTAGCTACGAGGGCACATCAAAATCAACAAACTTGTTCAGCTCATCTTGCATGTATATCAAAGGCAGAATTGAAAACAAAATGGCAGAGACTTTTCTCCATTTTGTTTCTAGCATTGCAACTAAATATGCAAACTCTTGAAACAGCACAGACTATGTGAGAAAGGATATTAATAATTCAACAATTTCATTTGTTCGCAAACGATTCCAGAATATTGAGGTATTACAGCCTCAGAACTCATGTTATTGTAGCCATACATGCACAGCATGAACTGATATTATGAAATGTTTGAAATGTGTTGGTTTTGCCAGATTTCTAAATCTATGAAAAATGGTAGAAGTGAAACAGCATGTGGATTTGGTTGTTTTCTTTCCACCAGCTTGTTTATGAGTTTTTGGGTAGAATCATTCAGTTGAGGATATTAAAGTTACTTGTTCCTTTTATATTTCAGACTACATGTTTCGTTTTGTGTCAAACAGCTTTTTTCCAGAAAGTCTTGACAACAGCCCCGTCTTGCTCCCTTGGTAGTCTTGAGACTAATTGAGGAACTGCTTGAGCTTTACACATAATGAGATGGATGTTTCTTTCGAAAACAGACCCAACAATAAATGGTGACAAAGGAGAACATTTGCTAGACACAGTACTTTATCACACAGGGATAGTATGAAGAAGTAAAACGATAAACTTCATATGATTTGATTACGTTTTTGATGATGTCAAAAAGAAATTAGTTGGATCAACCTCTTGACTTGTACGCTGATGTTATTTAATGATGTGTAGTCCGTGTACCTTGCTATGAGTCACTTAGCTATGGACGTGTCGGCATTAACGAGGCATTCTGATCAGCTGTTGTAACTTTTCCACTCAACCATCTCAGTCTTTGACACATCTGATTTCGTAAAGAGTTTACCTAGACATGATAATTGATCTATCAAATGTATCTGTACGTCGATGTATGGATGGTAGGGCAGACAAGTACAAAAGTATTCGGTAAACTTGATATATTAACAATCATTAATTGCAATAGATGCAAGGTAACTTATCCTTTAATATTGTAAAGTTGGAAGTGTTTTTACAAGTGTTGATAAGCATGCAGGGTCTATGTTTCTCTAGACAACTAACTTCTTAGCAGTGTGTTGATACTTGTCTTGTTAAGTAAGGAGAAGAAAATGGTGTTGTTGAAGACAGCCAACTTCTGATTGGCTAACTTGTTATTATCCTTGTCTACATATTTTTTAAGGTGTTTTCATCAATTTAATATTGCAGATAAAACAAAACTGGCATTGATCAGCATTTCATTAGTTTTTTACTATGTAACAGCTGTTTGTAGAGTACTTCAGATTGTAACATGTAGATGTGTGATTGGAAAACTTGGGATCTGAATTTTAATTATAAATAATACAAGTCGATATAGAATTTTTCTTTATTGTGTTCAGATCTACAATTTCATATTCCACCCTCTTGTTTTATATGAAATCTTTTCCATGTAGACTTACAATCCGCGTCACAGACAAGTTCACGGTGGTAATTTTACCCAGCCCATACATCTTTTTCTCAGTCGTCGTCACTGAGTATTTTAAAGTCTCATAAAGATTATTAAAATTGGCCTGTGTACTTCAGTGAATCGATCTGTTTCTGCTCAGACATTGTGCAAGATGATGATGATGATGGTGTGAACAAATACAGTAGGATTTACCACGTGGGAGATACCGGAACAGAGTGATGTAAACGAAAATAGGGCAGCATTGAGTGGGAGGGAAGACACTGCTGTTTTTATGCAGGAGATATGGAGTAAAATATGACTGTTTTTTCTTGCCTGCTGTAACAGATTGATTCGAGACTTGTGTCTGAAATAGATGTGTCATCTAATTAGACCTAAAACAAAATTGTTTGTTTGCCTTCCGCGACGGACCGTAAAAATGCCAAACATTTTGAGTCTGGCTTTTTTTTTCTTCAAAGACCTAAAATATGAAAACTCACCATTTTCAAGGAAAATGTATAATTTAGCAGTAGAAAGTTTCACGTTTAGTGTATGAAATGCGTGGCTCCTCTAAATAACCCACGATCATTGATTAAGCCCTTCACTGCTTGGTATTTGCGATAAAATCCTTCGAGTGACATGAAAAATGAAAATTAATGTAAGAGTGTAAAAAAAAAATTGACAGACCCAAAATTTTAATTTTTCCACCGGAGGGCAAACAAGCAATTTTTTTAGGCCTAATGTATCAATGAAAAAAATTGAAGAGTAATGTGAAAACATAGTTTGTTGAAAAGATTTGCAGTGACCAGCACCCTCTGGGCATGTAGACAGTTAATGGAGTGAACCATGTTGTAAATATACTGTATGTAATGATAATGACTTTAATACTGAGCTAGGGAGTGAGGAGTTCTCTTGATGACTCATCGTAGATGGACTGTAGAGGAGAATTATGAATCGTGTTGAAATGGCTAGCATTAGAGTATGAGCAAGGATGATGGGTGGGGGTGAACCCATTTGCAAAGCTTTCTAGAAAACCATTACAAAGGATGTTAGTGCATGTAATGAATATATGAACTGTACAAAATGTACTATTTTCATAGCAAATATGCATTATAAGACAATTCTGCCAATGTAATGAGTCATGCTGAAAGTATGCAAAATTGGTTTCTGCCAATCGCTGTTATGATATACAAGCTAAGCATGAACCAAAATTTTAATTGATATTAATTGACTAGTACTAATGATATTGGATCATTTAAAATAATTGATTTTTATGAATTAATTTGAGAAAAAATGCTGATTGAGATGATCCCTGATATTATCTACTTTGATGCTACTACAGTTGTGGCAGGCAGTCTCTTGCTAAAAGGAGAAAAAAGTAGAAGAAAAAATAACACTGCAGCTGTAGGTATTTAGATGAGCGGCGCTACTTTGAATGTCTGCTACTCAACTTACATCGACAAAATCGATGCTAACTTCATTGAATAATGGATTCGCTAAGATGTTACATTTTGATTTCCTCAATTTTCCCCGCTTGCTTGTAATATGAATTGTAACTCGTGGCAGATATGATCTGATATTCTAAAGTTACAATTATATTACAATTATTATATATATCTCTCTCAAGTTTTATTCATATGTTACTTGAGAAAAAAGATCAGATTGTAAGATTTGATTATGTGGATATTTTAATGTAGATGATCATAAAATACTTGCCTCTTTTCATTTGTGACAGATAGCTGGTTGGTTTGATATTATTTTGACAAGAAGTAAATGCTTAGCCAAGTTAGTTCTTAAAGCAAAGACAATAATTCAGACATAAATAAATGTTTATCCCCACTTTGAAAATAAGTATGAAGTCGCATTCAACACTGTTCTTAAATGTAGACGATCGACGAAAGCCCTGTTTGTTTGGTTAGTGCACCAAACATATTATGCAGTTGGCGTTATGCACTATGTAGAAACATTTCAATAATTGATTTGGATCATAAGAACATTTTGTGTTTCTTTATATTGTGAATATTGAACTGAAACCATTTACTCAATATTGTATTTTGTCTGATATTTTTCATTTTACAGACCCTGCATCCAAGACCTGTTGAAGCATGAGTTCTTTGATGACACCGGATTACGGGTTGAGCTGGTCAAAGATGATAACACAGACAGCATCCAACTACAACTACGAGTGGAAGATCCCAAGAAGAGAAGAGACAAACATCGGGCCAATGAAGCGCTGCAGTTTGAATTTGATCTTCAGAACGATGAACCAGAGAAAGTTGCAGTTGAAATGGTAATTGATTTCTTTAGTGTTAAAATATTCTGCCAAGTTACTTAGTTTGAAATATGCATGCCAATCTCAGTAGTTTTGTCTGTTAGCCTAATTGCTGTTGAATTTCATTTGGTTAGTAGTTTGTTTTCAGTGCAAGATATGGTTAAGATCCAACATTCTCTCAGCAGGTAAGTGGCACACCATTTGATATTCAGGGGGGGGGGGCATGGAAGTTTGGGTCTAGTCATTTTTTTTTTTGCGGCGAGATTTTGGTGGCAAGTTTTTATGCATTTTTTATGATTTTCTTAGTCCAGAAATAGTTGGGTAGATGTTTTTTTTCCTCATCTTTAGGTCAGGAAAGGCGGCGAAGTTTTTTCTTCCAAAAAACTTCCACCCCCCCTCAAGAACCAAATTGTGCGCCCCTAATTGCAGCTACTTGTCTAGTCTTTTGTGTGGTTTACTCTGTTTTGTTTGTGTTGTGGAGGTGTGGAATGCATGTGGAAGAATTTGTATTGGCATTAGCTACCCAGTTGTGAAATTTAACAAATAGTTAGTGGTAACCATTTATTTTATATTAAATAGTTCAAACTTCTCATATATCATGGAATTGCCCTGCAAGAGGGGAACATTTTAACAAATATTTGTAGGGGTGTGCCGTAAATATGGATAGCAAAATCAGGCTGACTGGTACCCCAATGTGTCTACAAAATTGCTCTTACATTTCAAAATTTTTCAAACTATAAAGTGGGGTATTTATCACAAAAACTAAAAAACTTTGTGCCAAAAGAGTGCAAATTTTGCATAAAATTACAATTTTCATATTGATTCAACTCAGAACATTTGGGAATTTGGTACATGGATTGGGCCCCTTAGTTTGATGGTTGATACTTCAAATTTCCCCGCAGAACGCCTCTGCCCAAATCAAACTTGAGTTACCCCCTTGGTGGGATTGTTTTTTTTAATTAATGTTACAAAGTGGCAAATATATTGATCTCTAAACTCTATGACTCCCTCTCTTTCATGTGTTTAATTACAACCTAATGAAAAAGAAAACCTACATTACTATTTGTTTGTATCATGGTTAATTGAATTTGCCCCAGTTACTGCTCTTGTTGTTTTTCGTTTGGTGATTGGAATGATTCCAGTAAATACAAGCTTCGAAAGCACTTGTATAGTGTGTGATAGCTAGTTAGATTCCATGGAAAAAAGTAAATAATTAAAAATAAAATGTTTCATTTTGATCATAAGGACCTATAAAATCACTTTAATTTAAACATCAGTGCCCACCTTTATTGCTTGCAGCAGTGTTTTAAAACAGCAATAATTCTTGTCATTTTGGTGCGATTTTCTGCTCTAGCATGGCTTCCTGTCCATAATGAGCCATGTCTGTGTTGTTAATGATGGGCTGACGTCAGCGTGGATGGACTGCTGATTAGTGAGGCAGATTTTGATGACTCGAAGCCAGATATGTAATGTATCATTCCAAATTAAAACTCATTCATCATTATTTACTTTGGTTCAAATATATATTTTATATTGGGTACGGTTACTTTGCTAGTGCAATATTGATATTAGGTTAACTAAAAAAAATTTGGCGGCCTGACTGAAAACAAAAAAAATAATGAAAATTTATCATATATAGCACCGGTATATTCCAGTCAAGTGATTGGACAAATCTAGATCACTTGATAAAAAAAATCAGATATCTGCCATTTGGTCCAATAGATCTCATTGAATGTCCTCCTGGGCCCGATGACGGTGTCTCAACGATTCAAGGGTATTTTTTTTAGACTGGTTGAAAATTTTGTGTAGGTATTTATAAATCTGAATGTCGAATAACCTTAAAACAATTATTTTAGGACTGTTTTTGTGTTATAATAAAACAAAACATTTATTTGAACTAAGGTGCATAATATCTGCCCTTGTTGACTGGAGTCGGTGAACCTACTATTGCTCTCCACAGCAGGCTCAAGGTCTCCAATTACTTTGGACAGATAATTTTGCACTATTTCCCCCATGAGCAGTATAAGTAGGTATTTGTATTTTATACTATTCCTAACCACCATTAAAGAAGCATGGTCCAATTGCCTTAACCTTTTTTCAAACTTTTTGAGATTTTGGTAGCAATTCTTATAACCCATGGTAAAATTAATACAGCTGAGTTATGTTCCATTTTTGAGATACATATGAAAATGTGTCTAATTATGGTAGAAGTAATTAACTTTACAGTAATGAATAGGCGGTTCTAAAATACAAAATTGCCCATGAAATCAAAAACGGTTTGACTGATTTAGCTGAAATGTGAAACTTCTTAAGTGGACATCTTTCATATGAATTTGAAAACCAAATTTTGAAAAATTGGATAATGCTCCTTTAAAGATATGTCTAGATTAACTTTGTTTTTTTTCCTAGTTTCTACAAGAAACATGTAAATATTTTTTATTTCCCCTCAGTTGTTATAAGTACAGGAGATGTTTATGCTGTGTGTAGGTTTGTTTTCAAGCAGCTTTCTAACTATAGGTATAGAGGTTATAATAATAGTATATTCATATCAGAATTTCAATTTATTTTTTATTTTCAATCCATGGATGGGCGTTAGAGAAAAAAAAAGTGTAAAGAATTAACCTAGAAATAGGATGGTTAAAGAAATTGCTTCATTCGACTGCTACTGTAATATTTTGTTACTAAAAAGAGTATTGATTTATAAGACAAAACCAGGGGGTCAGAAAAACATGCCGCTGGGAAATTTGAAATACCATAAAAATAAACATTTTAAAGAAAAAGGAACCATCTTTGTACCAAATCATCTGAATTTGGAGTCAAATTTGTACAAGAATCCCAATCTTCTAACATTATTTGAGCATTTGTGAAAAATCCTAAATTTGTAAAAAAATTGTACAAATTTTACCTATCTAAGCAGCACATTTACCAAAGAAAAAGGACCATTGAGGGTACAGAATAGTCCACATCCCTATAACAACTTCTGTACTAAGCTTAGTACCCCTTCCCAAGATAGGAGTATGTTTTTGAATGTTTGCAGGGTATGATGAGAGGGATTCACAGTTTCCACTTAATAATAAGGCTCTAGAGGTTACTCTTAATATTTGGGAAAATAGATACGCCTGCGGAACATGCATTATTGGTCTGCACTACACATATTTTCAATCTGCTAGAGAAATACTCGTGATTAATGCAATCACATCAGCATGGGTAGAGAGAGAGAGATGGAGTAGAGAATCTTAAGCATGCTAAATGGGATTAAGACAACAAGATGGAAGTCGAGAGTTGTAATCCCACTGGATAAGTTTATGTGTTGAAAGAAGTAAATGTTTTATTTGCACAAGATGCACAAATTTGAACCAATTTAAGAGTGTTTATGTTTATACTATCGGAGTAGGATTGATCTGGTTTTAAGCTTTGAAGTATTTGAAAAAATATCTCAGCAATACAACAACACTGAAGCACTTGTTTTTGAAAGCCTAGCTTCTTGGAACTATTTCAAGGTGAATGACATTTTGATGATTCATTAGATTTATGCATTTTAGTCATGAAAATATCTTTATGCAATGGAAGCCACCAGAGCACTTGCATATAGAGGTATGGGTATGCAGTTCCGTTCGTCATGACTTCCATTTCAAGCATACTTAAGTTTTAAAGGTCCTTATTTAAATGAAGATGGTCAAAAAAGGTATTTTCAAGCTTAAAATTAGTCAGTTCCCAAGATTATTTTAGTCAAAAATCAGTTCCATAGCCCCTCTTTGAAATATACCTACCATAATTTAGTTGAGTACCCCCTCCCCCGGTAGCCACAGTAACATAAGGTCTGTAAATTGAAATATAATTCTTGATTGAATCAAAATTCAATTAAAAGTACAAAGGGTGGCAGAATAACATTATCATTAACTGTCAAGGTTGAACCACTGCTTCCCATGTTTCCAATTAAACATTTAAGAAACTGAAACTCCCCTATTCAGTGTAAAAAAGAAAGGAAAAATTTAGTAAATAAATCCCCTGATTAGAATGAATTAATGAAAGGAATCAGTCTTTTTGACACCTTTACTTTTCCTAAACTTAACAGGGGGCACGCAAGTATTTTTTTGTTATGTATGTGCTGCACATTTTCCACGTAGGGGCTTTGAACTTATTTTTTGGTCGATAATAGAGTTTAAGGAACTAATTTTTTAAGGTCTTTCAAACTTTTTGAAGATATAACCATAAGAACTGAAATTTAACAAAATAACCTTGAAAGTCACCTTTTGAACCACTTTCATTGAAAATGGAGGTCTTGAGTTTTAAAGAAAGCTTGATATTTGAGTCATGTGGACCAGAAGGGAAGCCTTGACAAGGTGTCTCCGCTGCAGCACATACCCTTACCTGCAGTGGCCCCCACCTTGGGTCATTATGTTATCCAATTATCTTCACACACCTTGATTGATATTCTACACCGACAAATATGATTGCTGTGAGAGGTACATCTGTGCCCTCAAGTTTCTGTTCCAAATTAAACCGCCAAAATTACAGTCTGGCTCTATCTCCTGGCCAATTCTATTGAGTGCAATCGGATAAACTGGCACAGCCAACTGTGTGAGTGGATGGGTTGGGTTACTACAGTGGATAAAACAACTAACCTAGGAAAGTGTTACAAGGAGTATCAAAATATCATAGGAGATCAAAGACAAGATCTTTGAGGAGATTGCTCTTAAGTAGTCTAAGATTTTGGTGGTAGATTGATTAAGCTTTAGGATTAGATGATAATGATGGAACAGATTGCTGTTTAAAATCAGCGTAGAAGTGAAGTGCTGTCAGTGCTATCAAATATCACAAAAGATTGTATTGTTAGCTCTGCATTGCAAGATCTGTAAAGATGGAAATAGTATGTGCAGATAATATTTTAATTGTCCATTTTCAAAAGTAAAATACAGTCTAACAAAACCCAACAAGTAGTTAGGCCCATGTCATTGGCCGAGCAGAGATTCTCTGTGACAGAATCTCTGCGACATGTGTTATGACAAGACTTAGACCTCTGTTGGAATCCCATTCTAACCAGACCTTTTGTTTTGTTTTTGCTTCAAAGTTAAAAAGATGGAAAAATGACAGGAGGAAGTGATAATGTATAGAGATAATATAGCCTGTACTCCATTTTGATTTTGCAGAAATTACCTCAAACAAGTCATAATATGTAATTACAAGTATATTAGGTGACTGCCATTGGAAATATATAAATATTCACTGTTTGAATCAGAACATAATAATTTGAATTAAGAAAAACAGTGAAGTCAAAATGTCTATAAATTTTGATTACATTACAAGATGCGGCAAGCTGATAATGAGTTTGTCTCTTGTATAATTCAAAACCTGACCTCTTTTTGTAAAGTTCCTCCTGATGAGTCAGGCATTCTCACATGACAATGTGGAAATCAGTGCTCATTGAAATAACTGAACTCAAATAAACGTGCCAGCATCCAACTATTTTATGGCTGTCTGGATGGGTGATGGGTTTTACCGAGACATCTGACAAGTATCTCTATACCCGAGACATCCGACGTGTATCTGCATATTAGATATCAGCAGTTATCACTGTACTTACATTGATAATGGCCATCAAGGATATTTCCTTATCCATATTCAGGACCGAGAAGTGATGCACATGCAAATACAAAGTAGGGAGAGTGTGTTTGACCTTTTTTC
>JXSR01S012259.1:18869-30961 GCA_000969725.1 Ophiothrix spiculata | reverse complement strand
TGAATTGACTTTGTCATTGAATTGAATATGTAATATTCTATGATTGAAAATTCAGCTATGTAAGAATGTGTGTCAGAAATTATTTTTGGTTTTTATGAACTGATTTTAATTGAAAACACTCGCCAGATCTTTTTTTTGCTTAGCTTGCAGTCTGAAAGGAAATATAACCCACAATATACTACTTGCAAGTTTTGATATTTGCCTAGGGTATACTTGTATTCCTCACTTTTACCACATGAAAATAAGACGAAGAAAGATAATATGGAAGCAATTACAACTATTTCATGATAAGATAATAATGAAATCATTACTATTCATCAAAATATAATAATTAGATAACAGAAAAATTTAATTGAAAATATGTGGGAATATAAGGGTGCTTGTGACAATGTCAAATGCAAATTTGTGGAAACTTAAGGGTACTTATAAAATGTCATATGATATCTTCAAAAAGGGCTGAAACTTCTGAGTTTTGCCTATTCAATCTGTCATCGGTAGCTTGATACAGGTTAACTCTAAGAGAAGAAGAATGTCTAAATGGGTGGGGAAGGGGTATTTGTATTCGGAAGTTAATATCATGCTTGTAAATTAAAACATTGAAAAGAAGTGGTTTTTCAGCTTGTAATGACCAGAACACGTTTAAGTCGTCAAAAATCAAGAAAAAGTGTTGGTTTTTATTTAAAAGCTGGCTCACACTTTAACATATAGGAAACGAATGGTACTTCTTTTGTAGTCATTTTCCAGTTTGATGTCAACGACTACTGACAAAATCTTAACAGCAAGGAAAGAAATTACAACTTGTTTGAATGATGTGACATTGGCTTACAGGGGCTGACGAATGTTTGAAGATAATCATTTTTTATTTTATTTTACATTTGTCACCTTATGTTTCTCATCGTCATAGTGTGAGCCAGCGTTTAAATGTATGCTTCAAAATTTCCAAAAAAATAAAGGGCATGAAAACAATAAATGCCATCCTTGTTAAGGGCACTTTTTTGAAGAATCCACCCAAAACTTGGCTTACTGTCGATTTTTAAAGGGCCATTTTATGAGCATAATAACCACCTCCCCTATGTAAGTCCCCCTGGTATCTGAATAAAGAAGGGAGGAGCTGTTTTCAAATGAGTTGCATCCTTTAGGGCTTGCAAAACAAGAAACCGTATATTTCCTGATTCATTAATAATATCCAAATTTCTCATTAATGTACCAATTTAGGTTACCGATTTCTGCCTGTGATCAAATTAAAGTAAATTGCTCTCGATATATGTTTGCACATTTCAAATCATATTTTCACCCTTGCAGCGTTCATGTTAAGTTGTAACATGTTTTAATGTAATCCATAGATTTGAGCAGGAAAGCTGTAAAAGCTTCTTTTGTTGTAATTTATGTTATAAATTGTCAATGATAATAAACTAGGGCGAATTTGAAAGTAGATTCTAAATAGCAGAGTTTGATACAAGTTGTAACTTTTATGTGAATAGATGTTCACGTTCTGGTTTAGCTTCTGGCTATTCTCCGATTCCGTAATTTTCATTGTTTCCAAAAATGATGTAGTTGAAACAAAAGAAGTAAAAACTGAATTTGTCATTTGGAAAATCATAATTGATCATTATTATTATGATAATTTAAAGTACTAAAAATTTAAGCATAGGTTTAAGATGTGCAAATTTCAACTTCGAAAGGGATTTTTTTTATTAGTTCATCATCATTTTAAAAACCATGAAGATATAAGAATATTAAATCATTACTTCTGAGTTTCATTCAAAAATGCATTGTCAGATTTTGTTGAACCATTAACCATAAGCATGTCATTAATCTTAATTTTGGTGCATGTTCTTTTAACAAAGAATTGGTTAGCCTGGTATCTATGCTAATTGATTTTATGTAGAGATGAATTTAATTAGATAAATTCAAAATATTGCATTTTGGTGAGAAACTGATGAAATTTACATAATGAAATGAATGCAAACTTGTTTATCAACATAAGACTACATGAGATATGATGGTACATTCAGACTTTCAGTGATGACATCGCTTGACATATATCAATATGCAGTTTAAACTCTGAACACTCCATGAGTATGTTATGTAGCTATCTGTTATCATAAGTATAAGTATCTACTGCAAAACTAAAACACAGTGTTACCATGAGGCAAACTACACGAGAGGTTGGAATGTACATGTACATCGATGTACATTCCCAGAGTACAGATTGTGTCTACATGATGAAGCGTCAACCAGATGTGGATTCACGCTGTGTATTCAACTGCGCTTATGTGTTTGCGCTTACACATTATATGTGCGTGTACTACCAAGTCCCATGTCAACGCGCATGCACATGCAGTGTTGAGGCGCACGAACATATCGAGTTGAATGTACATGGATGTACATCCCAGGAATCTACATGGATGTACATACCTAGCTCTCGTGTAGTTTGCCCCCATAATGATACTTCGGAGATGTCTAGGTCTCTTTGATGTTATCTGGCTTCAAAGAGATGACAAAATATTTGGTTTACTCACTGTTTTGTTAAGGTTCTAATTGTACAACTATGTTAATGAAACTCTTATCAAACAAATCAGTAACTTTTTTGTGAGACCAACTTAATGCCAGCTTCAGTGATATAGGAGTTAACAGAAAATTGCCAAATCATAATATTTTTTCTATCTTGAATTCAAATTTTAGTAGCACTTAAACAATCTAATGAGCTTATTTGAGTACATCTTTACTACACCCTCTATGGTTTCTTTTTAAGGGTTATCTTTGTCTGTCAAAAATATTTCACCTTTTGAAATGTAAAATATAAAATCACAATTTTCTGTTTGACTGGAAATGTTGGCAGCATTTCACGCGTGTAAATTGCCCCGTAATTGCTAGGAGACATTGTGCTGTTGAGGTCTTGCATAGGCATGCCCCTGTGGAGGGACCCACCTGTCAGATCGCAGCAAACCCAGCAATTAGCAAGCTTCCTGAATGGAAATTCTGACTCATTTCAGCCGTCACAATCCAGGGTGTTTTCTTACACTAAATCTTGGCACCCAAATCCATGTACTAAACAATATTATACTAAGTGGGTGGCGATTTGTTTTCAGTGGGTGCTTTTGGGCAACAAATGCACGCAGTCGCTGCATGGGTTTTCAGATTAAAGGGATCTTCATGGAAGTTAGGGGTTAAAGTGTGTATGATATTTTTGCTCCCAGTGTTGCTAATTGATTGTTGAATTCACAAATAACAAAGATGATATCTTGAAAGATTTAATTATGCATAGCAGTAGTGACGGAAATGGTTTAAAATAGCAAGATTCAGATTTCAGTAGCCACAGTTTGTTTACCTTTGGGATTCATGAGTATAGAATATTAATTCAATGCTTAGGCCTAAACAAATTTTTGGATTGGCATAACAGTAAAAAAAAAGTAAATCAGGTTGGAAGGGATTTTTTCCTTCCAAATTGTCATGACATGAATCGCGCACTAACATAAGCATTGAGGTTTTGCACGATTATGCAAAAGCACCAAAATTCATGTTTTTCTCAAAAACACTCTTTTCAATGCCAATTCACCAATAAATAAGAAAAAACTAATCATGAATGCATTATATGAATATTGGCTAAACTTACGACTTTAAAATCAGGTGTTGTCTTTTTAAAGTGAAATAAGCATAAAATGAATTTAAATTACTTCCCTGTCGTCAACATGTTTATTTTAGACTCGGAACCGCCAGATTTTGGTTGTAAAGTTTACCCCCTGTCTTTTCGGCCAAAATAGATTGTATGATGTAATTTTTGGAGTCAACACATGTCCCAACAAAGTCAGATAGCAAAGCATGGAAACTGAGGTCATTTCAGCCCTATATTAAAAGTTTGGTAAACAAATATGGCAGCAAAATAATTTAGTAATGCCAGTAAACTCATCGGAGGGATCGTTTTACAAATAGACAAACACAGAAAGTTACTAGAAATATTACATCATATTATTTCAAGCACCTTTTTTTGCTAAGATTCTTTTGTTGTTCTTGGATGACTAACAAGGTTAAGTGGGATTGCACATTTTCGCACTTTTTGACCTTATTTTCCACACTTTTTGCCATCTTAAATCGTGTTAAACCTCAGTGCTTACACTAACACAAAGATGTAATCAAAACAGATGAAAATGAGATATACCTTGAGGAATTTCATTTTCTAATGTAGCACTATAGGACACTTTATGACATTAAATTGTTTTGTCAATCCCCCCCCCCCCCCTTATAAAAATCCAAGTGGAATATTTTTCAGAGCTGCCAGGTTATGCCAATCAAACATTCTTTTAGGCATTGTATGTCCCAATTATATCAGTGAGTGCAAATCCAGATGAATGCGCATCTCCATAAGCCACTTTACAGTAGGCTGTAGCTACATAGTCGTCAGACCCGGATCTGCTGTACAGCACCCTGTGTACATGCGCACTTGTAAGCGGTCTACAGAGATGCGGATCTCAGACTCAGATCTCGGAGATGCGCATGCATCTGGATCTATACTTCGTGTAGATTTCCCCATTGTTTGTTTGCTTAGGTTTAACCACTGAAAGCCAATAATCGGTTATGCATCATGGATAGTAAAGTCTGATTAGATGTACCCAAATGCATAATAATATTATATTTAAGAAATCAAGGAACATTGAAAACTAAAGATTTTACTACTTTGACACACCACAAACTTTGATTTAGTATTGCTCCCATTCTTGTATACATTAGAAAGACACTTGGGCTAATGGTAATCTAACCTTAATCATACATAGATAGGGGAAAATAATAGCAGTATTTATATAGGAAGTTGTAAAGTAACAAATTTGTTTATCACTTACAATGTGTTATCTTGAATTGTCATATGTAAATGAAATCTCTAGTAGACTTCTGGCAGTAATTCGTGAACGCATACTCAAAAAGTAAGGGCGTATACGCGGACCATCATCACCTTGAAAATGTATGTTCATGCTACCGGTCTACGCGTTCAGGAATAAGATTCACGAACTAAAGGATATTTGATATGATCAAGAAATGGGCCATTCACCCTATACAGCAAGAAAGCAGGAAGAAAACCCAAGAAGGCAGCTATTACTTTGCCAACGTGCATTTTGGATACAATTACAGATAGCTGCCTCACTGTTTACTCTTGTGTTATTGATATATTAACGCTCTGTCACACATCACGAAACGTACGAATAACGAACTAATAACGTACACTGGTTTGGTCATTGAAATACATGTATATCGGTTACCAAACAGTGTACGTTATTAGTATGTTATTCGCACGGTACGGTGATGTGTGACACAGCCTTTACGGTGAATGGCCAAGAAATATAACAGTCAATAAGGTTTTAACCAAAAGAAACATTTACAGATCTTGAGGGTGCCTCCTTTTGCATTTGTGAAAAAATGTGTAATGTAGACACTTGAAACCTCAAAAGTACATGTACTTGCAAAATAGGTTTATTATGATCATCTTTTTGAATTTTCAGCTGATACCAGAAGGTGGCAACATTCAGTATGTGCAGACGCAGGCTCCAATTGCACAACACGGAGCAGTGCAACAAGAACCCCAGCAACCCCAACAGCAGGCCCCTACACAGGTGGTATATCAGCACCAGCAAACACAACCAACATCTGTGGTATACCAACAACAACAGCAACCATCTCAGCCATCAATGGTCTACCAGCAACAGCAGTCTCAAGTCGGGGTATACCAACCAGGTTCCAGTACAGCGAGTCAACCAGCACAGACTCAGGTGGTCTATCAGCAACAACAACCAACTCAACAAGTTTATCAGCAGCAACAGTCACAACCAGGAGCAGCCCCTGTTGTATATCAACAGCAGGTGTCATCTATAGCAGGGCAACAACCAGCGGCTGTGACCTATCAGCAAGCCGCTGATGAGGCTGTCAATGTAAGTCTAGTCCTTGCATGATTTATTACTTCTTGCAATAGTTACACGTGAGTGACACTTGTTTTTATCATTAAGAAAAGAAAGCAAGGCGGTTTAACAATAGCTTTGTGATCAACAGGAAATCCATTGCATTTGTCGACAAAATGGCTTCAAGATATGACAATGTAGCTGTCTAAAAGGAGAGCTTAATTTAGCTGTTTGAAACTTGAGAGCATCAGGTTTGAGAGAGAAATATATGTTTCAAAAAGATCAAGTATCTCCGAATTGGTCTCAGGTGGGAAACGAATGATGCAAGCATTGATGTATTTAAGTCTGACTTTGCAAAAATACAAGAAAATATAGCATTAGCATTATGACATTTCTGTATTTAGTCATGTGCTATTATCACTGCCATAATCAACCTTAAGAATTATGGTGAAGGTGTATGTTTTAATTCTCGGCAAAAAGTTTAGTTTTGATGGAAATGAGTTTGGGCAATTAAGACATTATATCTGTTCACTTCCATCAAAACTGATCTGTATATCAGAAACTCTCTCAAAGGAGCTCTTATATAAGTGGCATTTATCTGTTCTGTAATCAATAATAGATAGTATATGTTGAACACTTAATTTTGAAAGATGGTAATATAGAAGAGTAAACTGTGAGGATTTTTCAGGCAGAAATCACAAACACAGGCCACATGGAGAGTTCACATGAAGGACATAGCTTTCCTCATAGACAAGATCTTGCAGACAGATAAAGAGCCCAGACCTACATCATGTGCGTTATCTACCCCAAAGTCATAGATACAAGATCTACAATATTTTTATGTATACAGCATTGTCTATCTTGAGCATCGTCAAGCTAAGGTCCTAAAATAGACCTAAAATATATATTTTTCTTTGTCATCCCTGAGGCCACAAAAATGTTGTCTTTAAATGTTACTGCTACTATGTTATCACTCTGAAAGTTCTGATTGTGCAAGTGATTCAGCTTAAGTACCTAGTTTTGGATCATTGCATTAGTTGGAGGCCAAACTTATGGATATAATACAATGTCTATTTTTATATTTGGTACTGAAAACAAGACATGTAGAAAAATCCCAGAAAACATAGGTCTGCGGGAGAGTTAACATGAAGGTCAGAGTTTTCCTTGTAGACGAGACAAGAGCCTAGCCTATGTGCATTGTCAGCACTGATGCCTGAGAGCCCAGACCTACAAAAACATATATATGGCATTGCTAACCATGAAACTAGAGACCACAGACCTAAAATAAAGACCTATATATGGCGCCTTGAGGCTAGAAGTAATGTTATTCAGTGTTGTCTGTAAATGTTACTGCTACTATGATATCACACCGAAAGTTAGGATTAGGCAAGTGATGCAGAAGAAGTACCTAGTTTTGGATCATTGCTTTAGTTGTAGGGCAAATCTATATGTACACAATACAAGGTCTATATTTATATACTGAAAAAATGAAATATAGTCCATGATCTGCTTTGTATGGTTGTGATCTGTTTCCTGATAGTAAAGTCTAACTTTCAGTCAACCATTCACCATATGGATTGGTTTTCACTGCGAGGAAGTCGGCAATTTCCATACGCTCGTTAAATCATTGAATTAAAGGAAAACCAGAAGGAGAATTATCTGAAAAGCATGTTGTCAAATAGAATGACAGGAAAATGATAAAGGTCATGTTTTGATGTATTCTCTTATTTTACAATATTCAGATCAAGAGTCCTTAGTTGTTGGTAGTGAGGGGCAAAAATAACAACAGAATTTATGAAAAAAATATGCTATAATTAACGGAGAACAATTCTTCGAATGACAATCATTTTTAATGATTGTGAGAGCCTTGACCTGTTCTGTGGGCTGTAGGTTAAGATCATTGCCTTTGACATTAATGTGAAAAGGACATTTGGAATGAAAATATGTTTGTTTCAATGGAGATATTAAAGTTGAAATTAATATAACTTCTAGTTAGTGTCTTTGAAACCTCCCCAAACTACACACTAGCTGTATTTTGCCAAGTGTATCAATGGCGTACAGGTGCATTGCACAAAATGTCAGAATTTATCCGCAGATGATTTACACTCTCTGTGTTTGGTATTGAATATCAAGCACCTAGTATTGAGAAAAAACTACAGAAATGTCAAAATGGTATAATTTTATTTTGCTTGTTAATTTTTGGTATGATGCTATTCTCTAAGAGTATTAATTAATACATTAAGATCAGGAAAGAGGTTAAAGTATCATTGGTAACATTGCCTTTACTTCATAGATTGCAGATAAATCAAAACAAATTTCAATTTTCAATTGAATTTGTTTATAAGGCCAATTTCAATATTTCAACTTCAGGGGGTAGTATTTGTCGTTGTTGATAACAACAATAAACCATGATATAAAATCTAAATATTTTGATATATAGGGGTTGAATTTGACAATGAAACTTTGCATGCCTCCATTATTACCGCTAACACTTCAAATGATGTAAAAACCCTCAAATGTCAGGAAAAAGTTTGGGTGTGATGCTGAACTTGTGCAATGCCCTTTCATTTTTAAGGTACCTTTTTAAGCCCATGATACATTAATTTCAAATTTATAGTCTTTGCTACAAGGTTAATGATACTAATTTTTGTTAATGAAGCTCTATTATGTGAAAATTAATTGCTGTAAAAATCCTTTCATAACTGTAAAAATCCTTGCAAAGTGACAAGACTTAATTAAAACTCTCAAGAGGATGGTGATTAGTTTCTTGAATTTAAAAACTGTTTTGTCATATAATAACAGACTCCATAGCTTTGTCTGTAAACAAAACATGAGGGGAAAAACAAGTCTAGATTAGAATCATTTCAGCATTGAAAATAGAAAACCAAAAGTGACATGTTGCCTTTGAATGGTGGTAAACTTTGGTTAATTTTGTGTCAAGTTGACACTAATTTAATTTGGGGCAGCTGAATGACGAGGCAGGTGCTTTCTCACATTACATTGCTGTCTTTATGTAAATGCTAGAGATTTCCTCATAAAATCAATGTGATAGCGTCTGGCCTTGGCAATGAAATTGATACAAAACAGTGTGCTGTCAATTTGGTTAGGAAAGAATAGGGTCGAGGATTCATGTAGTTTGTTATCCTGACCGTTGTATTAGAAAACAAGAACAAAACAAGAATGCATTTTCTTCTCTTATAGTTTGTTAGTTTGAGATTTTGTTGTTTTGTCAAAGTAAAGTTAGATTTGCATAGTCAAGATATTGCACAAACCTAGATCTTACCTAATCCTTATCCTTCAAAACCAGTGCTTTCCTGTCATTGTGGAAAATCTTCATAAGATTTACTTTGTTGAATTCTGCTGATCATTATAACTAAGTACTGCATTTGATTGTTATTTTTGGACACAATTCATGAATAATGGATTAATATCCTGAGTGAGGAAGTCAAGATTTGTAGTTGGTTTTGTATCCTGGATGGGGGGGGGGGGGCATTCAGAATTATACCTGTAACCACATTCACATGAATGAAAACACGGATATGTGCTAGTTTTGATAAGTGCATCCATAAAAAATATATTTATAACCAGAATTCTTGCTTCTAGGGTATTTGTAACAAATGTCAGGATCTTGGCTTAGGATGGTTTTGGGTAGTTGATTCACGCTCTCTCTTCTTCCCCCCCCCAAAAAAAAAATAAAGCATAATGTGGGTATTATTTGTGGGTGTGGGATGAATATCTTGATCCAGTTGGGATGACGTCAAGTGTTACAATCGACACAATGGTGACCTGGTTTGGAGAGAACGAGATAACCAAAATACAACACTATCTTTATTCATTTAATTGAGCATAAATGGTCATAAATATGAGATATAATAAAATCCTCTCACCTGACTCAAAAATGACAGTTTTCCCTTTGAAATATTTTTTGTAGGTTAGTAAGTGTACTTCCTAACCATAATTGAAAAGGACATTGCACAACTACAATAATCACAAGTAACTAATTTTCTCCAATTATTCCTGTTTTTTAGGCTGTGGTAGAACCGGCTTCACAAGGTTCCCCTGCTCTAGACAGGAAGGAACAACCTTCAACAGAGAGTCTGAGTGGTGCTGTGGTCTCCTGGGCAGCTGAAGACAGGTATGTGAATACTCAATAGTCGGGCGTTCAAGAACACAGGTAATAATAGTGTTTCCTTATTGGGTAATGACATTACCTTGTGGCAGGTGTGTGTCAAGATGGGCTGGCAATGGATCAGGATTTTGTGTTGTAAGGTGCTGTACCTGTACTAAGTGTGCTTTATATTAGACAATCCTGACTCGATATTATGCAAAAATTATCAAACAAGTCAAATTAAATTTGGTACTCGCAAAATATTTTGACTTTCCTATCAGGAGTGTTGTTCACTCTGCACTGTTGATGGTGTGGTGTTTGTAGATGTTAGTTCGACTGGATGATGTCATAGTCGAATTTAATGGATGTTGCTTGATGACTTGATCGTATATTTGGTCAAGGTTATATGCTCCTTCGTCTTTATTCATGGTCTTGTTCCTCGACTCCTTATCCAGATAGGACCCTTGATTCAAGACTGGTGCACAAACACAGCTGCCATGCTTATTTTACCTCTAGTGACATGCCACAGCTTCACCTCTCTGATAAATTGTCAAACCTGTTTTTGAAAAGATTGTCACAAGGACACAATTGTCATACTTAACTGTCACAGTGACATGTATATGGTACACAGTCAATCAGGTTGCCTCTGAATGTGGATTATATTAGACAAATATCTCAGAATAGATTGTCAAAAGAACAGTTGATATTCTGAACTGCCACAGTGGCACCTCATTGGTTCAAAGTCAATCGGGTGTCCTTTGAATATGGACTTATTTATATGGAACAAACCTATTTCAATCAATATTTATCACAAAAACAAAACCTACACTCTTGATTGCCATGGTAACATACCACAGTGGCACCCTCTGCGTTACAAGCTTATAATTAAATTAGTCATTGAGACAAAACCAGATTTACGATTGAAAGGTTTTGAACTAAAGTGCCACACTTTAATATTGATACAGTGGAGCCTCTTGTTATGCAATGGTAGATCAGCTTGTATTGAGGTTTCACAGTTATATAATGTAAGCCAGCTTCATTTAAATGCAAGCTACTTAAAGCAAACTAGTCATAATAAAGATTAGCAGAGTAATTGGGTTCAAAAAGCTGACACATTCTTTAGCCATGGTTTCAAATTGTAGATTAGAAATAAGGATGGATGCTATATATGTACTTGAAATATTCAACAAGATTGTTCAGAAGCTGCAACTATTAATATTGAAGACTTTTAGACTATTTACGAAAGTTCGACCATGGTCATTTAATATTCAAACCATATAAATCATTTAGATAAATGTCTGTCTGCTAAGAAAAGAGGAAACATTTTTCATTTGTTGCAAATAAGAATGAGAACCACTTTGACGTCCACTGATTTTCTGAGTAATTTTAATCCTGTTAATTTGAGAAGGAAATGGTCATTACTTGCGTCAATAAATCATAATTGTAATATATTACAAAAATTTGAAAAGAAAACAGATTTCAAACAAACAACAAACTGTAAGGCAGTGACTAATGTTTAAAGATCATTTAATGTTAAATGTTAAGTAGATAAGCGCTTGTATATGTTTCTAGTATTATTCCATCCAAAGTGAATTAAGCAAACGAAACGGAAATGGAATTATAAAAGTTGGCACATTGCTACCATTCAGACTAGACACTTGTGAGAATTGTGGGGGCACAAGAATATGAAAGTGACATAATAGGTTTGTCCAAATGTTTAAAATAGGGCATGACATCAAACAAGATTGTCTCCGAAAGATTGCCATTGGGACCTCAAATCTGTCATAAAGTTTATTTTTTGTTTTTGCTTAAAATTTGGGACATATTGAAGATTTTCGAACTAGTGCTTGACATCAAACAATATTGTCCCTGAAAGAGGACCATATGGACCTTATATTTCATAGAAAGGACTGTTAGGAGCAAATGCTTGGCATGAATTTGAGTCATGTGGAAGAACAACAGGGATTCTTTTTTTTCCCCTTAAACCATGAAGCCAGTCACTAAAGGGAACTTATCACCCTAAAATTTCCACCTGAAAATTAAGTTTAGTGTTCAAGCATTTCACAACACTAATTTGGATTTATGTCTGTCTATAATTT
>JXSR01S012258.1:47803-62474 GCA_000969725.1 Ophiothrix spiculata | reverse complement strand
CAAGCCTCCTCTTCCGCTCCCCTCTGAGATGCTCTTTTCAAGATTACTTCAGTTCCGAAGACCCCATTTTCAAAGAAAATGACTCAAAAGGCAGTTCTTGAGACCTCAATTCGGGAAAAACCAGTTCCATAGACCCTATTTTGACCAAAAATCCGTTCCGCAAGACCCTAGTGTTGGATATCGCGGATCTCATATACCTACCAAAATTATTTTGAGTGCCCCCCCCCCCCCCGGGATTTGGTGCACTTTTTATAAAAAGGAACGAGTCATAGAATTCATATTAATTACCAGTTAAAATGCAAGTTTTTATGAAATGTTATAAAATTGTTGTGAAGGATTAAAATATTCTGGTTTAGGATTGGTTTTTTGACACTTTGTGCATTAAGTTAAGTGGAAAACTCAGAGTGGATGCATTGAAATGTCTTTATGGTTTTTCAAGAAATTTTCCATTTAACTTGAAATTGTTATAAGCTTGTCGCAATAATTGTGGGTCAAAAAAGTATAGTTTGGTCAAAAGTGTTTCATAAAATGAATTAAATAATAAATATGAATATGAATAAAAAAAATATGAATATATTATTTTCTCCTTGAGGTATTTAACACTGTTTTGTCATGTAGAGAATTAAGACATTGTGATGAAACAGCATGCAGTTGTCCATGTAGCATTATTTTGTGATAAAGTATTTTGATAAGGATCAAATCAAATTTGAATAGTTATCTAATCATTTTGTTTAGAAAACTAGTAAAAAAAAAAATGATTAGTTTCCCCTCGTCAAATATTTGATTAGACTCTCCGTATCATTTTGATTAGATTCTAGTAAGTCACCTATCGATACGGCATTCTAATCAAATTTGATTAGTTTCTAATCATTTTTGATTAGTTAGTTCTAAGAGTGCGCATGTTCCTCTGAGGATTTTAGAAGAGGGCCAGTTAAGGTCATTCAAGGTCAAAACTCGGCGTAAGGTCAAATCATGAAATTAAGCAAAACGTTAACTGAAGGTCATCAAAGGTCAATTCAAGGTCATCAATAACTCTGGATCTCTTGACCTTAGACCGAACTTTAACATAGAATAGCTTTTGACCTCTTGAGCATTTTAAGGGGGTCCAGTCAGTTAGCGAGGCCCGCCCACGCGTAGCTCGGTTACCCCGCTATATAGTAATACGTACACAATTCACGGGATGTTTGTTTGTATGTATATGCATGTTAGCTTAAATAATTCCAGAACCCCTGACCCGATCTGGATTAAACTTGGGTCATAAAATGCAATAATTGGTCCCCTGAAAGTTCTAAGGGGTCAGGTTAAGGTCATGTAAGGTCAAAGGTCACCAAAGGTCATTTTGAGGTCAAGGCCCAACATTGACAAGAGAGTTGACCCAAGGTCATCCCAGGTCAAGAACCCACCTAAACCAAACTGGGACCGTAGCATTTGTACCCCTAAGTATTCTCAGGGGGATTTGGTTCAAAGGTCATCTACCACTATTTATAATCTGTTTATTATGTTTGTAACCCGTTTCCTTGGAAAAGAGGGTTCAATGTCTTCTATACTATATGAAAAACATGGAATACCCTTACCTGTCACGTTGGCAATGTTGGGGATACCTAGAAACAATCTCTTAAGCAGACATTTATCTATACGATAGTTTCAACATTAATTTTAATGAAAGGAAAGATCGAGACAAATGTTGCCCTCTAGAATTGAGACTAAAAGGCCAATTAGATGACGTCATGATCTGACGATGATCTCTTACACGTACACATGAATTCAGTGTGAGCGAGTCTGGGGATTCCGATTGCCCTCGATTGACGGGTATGATCAAGTTGCATCCTCAATCAGAATGGACAATAAAAACACATAACACCCTATATGTAAAATGTAAAATCAATGAAAACATGATGAATTTTAAGGTGGCAAATAAATAAGAATTGAAAAAAAAATCCTGGCAAAATGTAAAAGCTATTTTATAAAGAAACCGAGTAGTCCGAGTGCAGTTTGACTCTGGCTATAGGTGATTTATTTTATTATTGGTAATGTGATTTATACCAGAACTTTTTCTGAACCTTTTTTTGGTTCTAAATGGAACCCGGTGTAATGAAATACATCGTCCGTGTGACTGAAATGTCCTAGCAACTATTAAATTGTGTAGAACGTACTTGTACATGTGCGATCAATAAATCATCGATTGCGACTTATTCCGTGTAGTTCAATTTCAAGAACCTTCTTCTTGTAACAAAGACTAGCGAACCCTCAAAGGTTCTTGGTAAAACAGTTAAAATGTCTGTCGGCAAGAATAAAATTTTGTAAGTATTTTAGTAGGACTAACTTTGTCTTCTCTTCCATACATTTGCAGATGATGTAAAGACAGAAAGTAAAACAGGCCTTGATGGCCTACTTACATTTAAAAGGCTCTACAAAGAATCGTACCGGCAAAAGGTTCTTGACAGAACCTTTTAGACAAAATGGTGCTCCCCACAGGACAAAAAAGGTTCCTAATTGAACCCTTTAAGTTTTTCTAAAAGTGTAAAGTATAGGCCTAATTCAATTGAAGATATTTCGTTACCAACCCGATAATCATCTGATGCAATTGACATTGACAGTGAGGCATATTATTATTGGCTTATAATAGTGGTGTAAAAATCTCATTTTTTGAAAAAATAAATTATTTGATGTTAAGTTAAAGGAAACCTGGCCGATTGGGTCAGCATTTTTTAAACTTTCTGAGATTTTGGTGCCAAAAATGTGTAAAATTGTTACCATAATATTATTTACAGTAAAGTATCATGAGGCAACTAGAGGCAAATGGAAAATACAAAATTGGTCATAAAATCAAAACAGTTGTTCCGATTTAACTGAAATTTGAAATTGAAGCATCTTAAGTAGTAATCTTTCAAAACTAAAATTGGGAAAATCGGACCATGTACCTTTAAACATGTCTTAAATAATAAGAATAAATAAATAAATAAATGAATAAATAAATAAATAAATAATAAATTAAATAATTTAAAAATGAAAAATAGATAAACAAAATATGAAAATAATAATTAAAAAGAATTATTAAAAAGAAAGTAAAAAACAACTTTCTTGCAATTTTCCTAAAATGTATGGACAAATTAATCAATCAATCAATCAATCAATCAATCGATAGATTAATTAATAACTAAAACCAATATACATAAAACAAAGAACATTTAAGAAATTAAAACTTAAAATAACAGAATAATTTAGGGTAAATGAAAAGAAAACTGGCAGAAATATTTTCCATTGAAAAAAACATGGCAAAGCATATCAAAAGCATACAAGAAAGGGGAGAATGAAGAAAGAAACTTGTGTTTACAGATATCATTGAATTTATCATTTTATTTTCGTTTTTAAAAGAACACAAATGTTTACTTATCCTGATTTATATTTTCCCCAATTTTGCCTGAGGATTTTTTTGCATATATTTCTTTTGAACCATGTGCTCATCTGACTAAATTAAAAAAAAATAATTGAATAAACAGAAAATAACATTATGAATTGAATGGTGCTAATATTTCTTTCAATGTTAATTGCGAATCATGAATATGAACTTGAGATATAGTATGACTCACTCGGGTGGGAAATGCATCATCCCAAAACCATGTAGTACTGTGTAAGAGATTGTTACGTGCCGTCATTTGCTCAGCTGCGCAGTATGGACGACATGATGAACACGAAAGACTGACGATGGCAGGGAATGGCAATAAACATGAAGAAAAAGTGCCCAAAAATTGCCTTCAACAACACGAAAACAACATGAAAGGATGTATAAATGTTTTAAGTTTTAACGCAGCTGCAAATCAACAAAATCAAGGAAGTATAAACCAAGGAAAATACCATCAAAATAACCGTGTACTGGGACGTGATAGTTGTGAAAGCCTATGTTTTTAGATACGGAGCATTGGAGACGAGGATTTCCATTGTTTGCAAACGAGCGATTCCCGGGTTTCTATCCATGTGTTTTATGTACTGAAACAATCTGGCGATGATTTCTCGGCCATGGAATTTCATTAATTCTTTATGTTTTAGGTATGTATTGGTGTGAAATACAAGTAGTTGAGTGTTTCATTTGTTTACATACAAATTGGCGTCTTCATAAATTGTGATCAACACAAAATACAAACACGATCAGCTGATTTCATGTACATGGCAAGCTACTACATGTTGGCCACACACTTCAGCAAGTGTTACAGACTGACCACTCAAACTGGAAAGCCTGAGTACTCTTCCCTTTTGTAAATATGTTTGTTGAAATTTTTTTATTTATGTTATTTCTAAATAATTTTAGTAATTCTTACTTGAGACTGAGTCTAGTAATTTTGCTTATAAATAAGGAATTTCAATTTGGCTATATATATTCTATTAAAAAAAAAGTGAAACAATTATGACAGTGTCAGTGATGATGCTAGACTTGTTAGATTTAATTTGTGAACATGTGTCTGTAACAAATACCGTGTTTTCTCTGACGCGAGCATGCATTTTCATGGTTGTTTTGTTCGCGTCTAGGCTCAAGACTCTGTACGTATTCACAAATTTAATCCAACAACTATCTATTATAATGTAAATAGCATTAAACGCAGTGGGACCGGACCAGGGCGTCCAGGCATTTAAAAATCAGAGCCTGATGTATATTTTTTATGTTTGAAAACATTAGATTTAGAGCAAGGGAGTGATACATTTTTGCTGATTATAAGTGAGTTCAGCAAATAATTGACCTTGTCCTGATTGAAGCTGAGCTTAGCCTAAGCGGCAAAGCCTTTGGTTTAAATAATCAATTTTGTAACCAGAGACTGATGAAATTTATTGTTTTTCCTTTTATGCATATTGTCTTCTAATCGATGGGCGTTATTATACAAAGATTCTTGTCATTTGATTGGTCAATGTGGTGTTCATCATTTTTTACTCATCGGCAAAAATTGATTTTTTATTTTCCATTGCACTCGACCAGTGCAAATAGAAAATAAAAAATGCACTCCGTTCGTCAATGCATATAGTTGACTAAATAGACCTTTCAGGATATACATGTAGGCCTTAGAAGTGAAAGGCATCAAATGACAAGAATCTTTATCATATAAAACAAACAATGAATGTTTGAATTCGTGCAATTAATGGAAAGAATATTCTCATTCGATGAAAAATGACAGGTTCCATTTGACTCAGCTTTGCCTCGTTTAATAAATGGAACATCATTTCATTTTTCATCTCGTGAAAATATTCTTACCATTGCTCTCATAACATTCATTATTTGTATAATATTTTTATGTTCATTTCCCAAAATATTGTATGCCCACCCAGACAGGTTTTTTTTAAGCAAATGTGGACCAGGAGCCAAAATTAGGTTCTTGACCTTAAAATTGAGCCCGGTACTGCAGTTTCCAGTGTAAAATATTGAATAGACCGTGAGCCAAATCTTAAGAACCATTGGGTAAATGGAGCCCGGCTCTTGCTTAACAAAAACCCTCCACCCAGATATTATGTTCAAAACAATATAATCATGTTTTCATTCTCTAAATCAGTGCTTCTAAACTATAGAATGAAAACATATTTTATGCCCACCCAGATATGATGGTCAGAACAATATAATCATGTTTTCATTCTCTAAATCAATGCTTCTACATTACTATAGCAGTGCACACACCAAATTTGGTGCTTTAAACTTGTACTGATTTTCGTTCGACACATATTGATGCTTTACCCCACAGTTTTCTCATGTGACGCACTGTAAGAACTAGTACAGTACATGAACATGACAACCCTGCTCTAAATAGTAAATACCAGTAATGTAAAATTTTGTCGATCAAATACTATGTGTAGGGAGTACAAGTCATCTTATTTACTTACTCCAAGTCTGTTTTGAACGTTCATGAAAAGACAATTATTTGCTAAAAACTGTAAACATCAGTCATATCAAACATTAAATAATCAAGTAGAGCAGAACATGGCGTCATGATTTTCAATTCTACTGCATTCAAATGCGTTTAAGTACGCACTGTTACATGTATTTATGGATAGCTGGTCAGATTGCTTGTTATTGTTATTTTTGCTGGATTTCATTTGTGAACGTGCGTAAACCCGCACAAAATAACCTTCAAAATGTGTGGCGCTTGCATTAGAAATCACTGTGTATTCACTTTAGGCGTTCACAAATTAATGCCTCAAGTCTTGAAAAATGAATCTGAACAATCATTAAATTGGAAAGTACGTGACTCCTAATGTACAATGTTTACAAAATTACAGTTTTTGTTGTATCTTGCACAGAAAGATGACCACATACACACTGTGTATCATATGGCTTGAGCAAAATCTGTCTCGCACAGAGGCCTATTTATTGGTACACTGTACAATACTGTTTGTCTGTTTCCTCTTAGAAACTTGGATATGTGCCCAAGGTTTTACAATGCCCTGGATCTGAATTTGGCCACAGACAGAGCTCCAGGATTTTGTTTTTACCACATGTGCAATGTTTTTTTGCTCACATGATATCGTAAATTCGTAAATTTTCTTAGAAAAAAATAACGATAGGATATCATTCTTCTATTGGTTGGTTACGTAATGTTGTAAAAGTGTTTTTGTAGTAAATCAAAAATGGACCATTCCGAATTATTTTTGTTTTCGATATAGGCCTACATGTATATCTAGAAGGAATATGACTTGTGGCTAAAATCCTTGTTCAGTAATCATAATATTCATTTTGCAAATGAGACAAGATCAGGACACCAGAAAGTGCACAACACCATTTCAAACCAGTAATCCACAGTTTTGCGACACCGCACGTCCACAAAGCATTATAAACTTGCGTCAAATGAAAGCTTTAAGAACTTGCGTCCAATGCACACACAGTTGTGTTAGTCTTTCAGTGGCCCTCTGCGTCTATTGTGTATTGCGTTGTGCAATTCCTTGTCACACTTTTGCATAACATGCGTGTATGGCAATTTTCAAAATGGAATTGAAGATCATATTGCAGGATGGATGGTTGTACAATCTGTTTTCTATGTTTTGTAGAAACAGCAAACAAATTGTGAAGTAATTCTAACACTATTTGGTTTCTTTACAATTATTTTCATTTATGAATTAGATTAACTGTCCTAACTTGGCACTTTAGTATAAAAATACATGTAATGCACCTTGTGCTGAATGCTGATGTCACAGTTGGCCAACTCACACAGTTGGCCAACTCACACAGTGAAGAGGACAACTCCAACTTCAGCAAGTGGTGCATTATTTATGTCCAATTTCACTCACATCAAGTAATACACAGTACTTTATTATTGTTGTTTCAAATAATTTTCGGACATGATGACATGAACTAAGAAATGACAATAATTTTGAAGAAACATTTTGCAGATTGAATCTTGGTGTTAGAAGATAGCATGTTTTTGGCAGTGTTAGAGGTCCGTCGTGTAACAACACCAAGTGTTTTAACAGCCTGGTTATTTCTGGACTTCCTTAGATGGCCAATACAGTAGTCTATACTACAGCCGTGCTCTAAAAGTTTGTCCAACAAACATGCGTGGTAGTTTGTATTCAATCTAGAGCATGTATTTACTTTCAAAAATTCATACCTTATGCAACTGCGGACAATTTTGAGAAAAAAATCTGTGTGGTATTTGGTCTCTGAAACAAGAACGTTTTTTTGTTCCTAAAAACAATCCCTTGTCTTATTTTTCTGATCATAGTGTATCCCTACAACATTTTATTCATATACATGTATGAGCCCCTTCTTTTTCTGTGCAGTGTTGACTATTGTACCATGTAGCAACCCTCCTGTCATCATAAATCCTGACATGCTCAATAAATAACGAAATAGCAGAGATTTTTGGTTGTGTCTGTTACACTGTTACGCTATTTTGCTAGCAGAATATATTGTGGTTTTATAAACTTTGTCTGGGGTGACTGCTAGAAAGATCAATCTGCTTGGTTAGTTCTACTACTGGAATGTTGAGCAGTAAATTTGCTGCAGTAGGCTATAGCAAGAAAGAAAGAAAGTAGAGCCGAGAAGAGTTACTTAATTTATGTTCAACCTGAGTGTACAGGATTTTGCATGGTAACTATGATTTTTTTTAGCTTTCTTTTCTTTTTCAACTGAAAAGTAAAGTCTATTGTCGAGATGGCAACCAATGATGATGTGTTGATCATCATATGATGATGGTAAAAGATTTTAAGATATCTAGGTTACCGTTACTTGTGATCAAACACAAAATACACAGGTTACATGGCTGTTACGATTGCAGGTTAACTAAAATAGATTTCCTTTCATGTGGATCGTCGAATATGTGCTTTCTTTTATTTTCATGAAGTGTTTTGATTTCAAGGAAGAGCTCTTAATTGACAATGAACTTCGCAACCCTAAATATAACCCTACCGGACAAGTCTTAATAAGACTGCCTGCAGTGAGTCGTAAGGTCAAGCATGTCAGGTACTTGATTGTCCCGTAACTTCAGGCTAAATTTTGATAAGCTTGTTACGAGATGGAGGTTTTTCGTGGTGTTAGCCTAGGTCCATAATTTGTGGTGTCTGGCAATATAATGGTGAGGGGAGAACTGAAAAAACTTTTTTTATGTAAAAAATATCATTCTTTCACAAAAATGCACAATTTGATATTTTGTTTTTATGTTACAGTAGTAGTACAAACTTAATTGTGGCGCTCGCAAACCTTGAAGATAATGTCTAAACACGTAGTAATCAATTTTTCCTGCAATTTTGGCTTGAATCCTTGGATTGTTAGCAAGGTTGTGTGATGTCCTCACTTCCTGAGATTTTTGGCATTCAGAACCTGTTAAATGTCTCTATTTGACACTGTGTACTGAAAAGCTTTTTTTGTTGTTGTTGTTGAAATTGTCTAAAAACAGTTTGATCCAAACATAACATAAATATTGTGCATGTTGTAACACTGTAAAGTGGAAGTTCCTCGTTTTTTAAAAACGAGGAGGGTACTTGTTTTTCGAAAACGAGGAACAAAACAAGTATCAAAACGAGGCAAAATGAGGTAATTGCCTCGTTTTGCTACTTGTTTTGTTCCTCGTTTTCGAAAAACGAGTACCCTCCGTGTTGTAAGAAAAACAAGGACTAGTTCCAAAACGAGGAACTTTCACTTTACAGTGTAAAATTATAATATTAGCTTCTTGTTGAGCATCTCAGTAACGATGATGACCTTAAATCAGAATTCCTCAGAATGCGCAAGAGTCTAGATGTCCATGAGTCAGGT
Source organism: Ophiothrix spiculata (assembly GCA_000969725.1). Taxonomy (NCBI): domain Eukaryota; kingdom Metazoa; phylum Echinodermata; class Ophiuroidea; order Amphilepidida; family Ophiotrichidae; genus Ophiothrix; species Ophiothrix spiculata. The sequence goes on along the minus strand of JXSR01S012258.1, from coordinate 53,251 downwards.
ACTTTTCAATTTCCTCTGACCTCTGCTCTGAAGTTAGGATCTTGGTTTGTAAGTTGTGTGTGAATTTAGTTGTAGATTTATGGTGACTTGATATTAAGAATGTTTGAACGGAAACAATTTTGCAGGGATTTTACTGAAATCATTACCATACTGGAATTAGATTTTTATTTCCTGAGGAGAATTCTTATATCATCTCTTACCAAGTAGAAATTTATTATTAGACACAAACTTAATTTGGTTTAGGGATGGTACATAATTATGAAGTCAAGAAACATCACTAAAGATAGGATTAACATCTAGGCCTACATATAAATTTGTGATTTCAGATAAGATGTGTTTACTTATTATGCCAAGACCTGGGTTTATTATTATTTTTTCTCTCTGTATTTTTTTAATTCTTAAAAAGATTGTGAAAATCACAACTAATAAACAAGTGTTAGAATTACAGACTGATCTTTTCATGAGATGTGTATAATAACAGAATCGTCAAAACAAGTGTTCCAGCATAGTGTATCCATGGTTTAGGCCAATATTGTTTTCAGTAATTGTACACTCTCTCACAACAATAACGATTTTGTTGCAATGCATAGTGTACTGTAGATCAATTTCTTTTGAATGTTGCAACAACTTGCTTGGCTCAGATTTAAAATTAGTAGTCCAACTCATCAGCAGGGTCATTATTGTTCATGCTATCGCTAATTGATAATCACACTGTGTCAATATAACGAGGGAGGCCTAGGTATACGTTGGTATGGTAAACATGGTACTGCTATTTTGACAAAATGTTAAGTGACCTGGAAAGGGTGTACAGATGTCATTGTACATTGATAATGGCCATTTTGCTGATTGATGATTAATGTAGGTCCAAAGACTTTCAAAGTCTTTTGTAGGCCTATGTGATAACTTTACTTGAAAAATAAGGTTTGATGAAATAGACTGTCATTGTACCTGAAGGTGGTTTGTAAGCCCAACATGTAAATATTTATCGGCCTACATGTACAATTAGCCTGTTCAAGTTTGTCTTAAGTTATCTCATTAATTAAAAGGACAAAGGATTTAGTTTCCATTTGTAAACTAAATCAGGATAGGCTATTGTCTTTGAACAACGAAAGCAAAAACGTCTAGAGGTTTTTAGTTGTGCTTTTTATCGTGTAAACTCAAAAGGATTGTTAAGGATTGCAATTTCTCAAGTGGGGATTATCTATACTTGTTGACTCCAGTGAATAGAGTAAGTAATGGGTTAACAAAATATTTTACTACAGATTACAAAATGCATTGTTATGCACGTACAGAACATTTGAACTGGCTAATTGTATGAGTTGTCATTTTGGTCCAATGATAGATGTCTTGTGACGTAGTCTAAATTAGACTAATCAGCATTAGTACATTTAGTATTAGACTGAAGTACCAGGGTCAAGGTACTATGATGATGTGCAAAAAGGTGAGAATGATTGAGTTTTGTCGAATTGGTGACCAAATTCTAAAAACGGAAAGCATGGCTACATACTAGTTATATAATAACAAAAGTGTGACATTTCTATGAATTGATAATCATCTGACAGAAAAATATATGTGGGACTGTTAATATGGCAACAGATGTTCTTTGAAAGTATAATTCATGATCATTTTAAAATTTAATGCATAGAACATCATTTTGTCTGTATAAAAATACAATTTCATGTTTCTGATGGTTACAAAATGTACTTACACAACACGCTAGTTGTGCCAACTCTACATAAAATGTATTTTGAGGCATTGCATCAACGATGGTCGTACTGTAGTTTTTGGGTGTGGTTGTATTTTCTCCTATTATATCGAATCAGCTATTGCTTGATGATGAATTGGTGCTGAAGTATACCCACCCATTATTAAAAGACCTACATCCATCATGCGCTCCCAACATTGTGTCTGTCATAATTGGTAAAACAATTTTTGTCATGGTGATTGTAATACTTAGATACCATGTATTAAAAAAATTGCATGTATCAGCTGTGGTCTGCTGCAATGGCTCATACAAAAATGTATTAATCAAGTTATCAAAATTAATGTTTGCAATTAGCTTAATTGTGCATTTCTGGCATTTCACATAGCAACAGTGCAATATGCTGTGCTTATGACAAGGACCATAGGGAGTTTCATGTGCAGTGTGCAAATTAAGTGGTAATCCGGGCGTCCTGACGACCAAAATTGAGGTCGGATGACCAGAATTTCACAGCAGGTAATCCGTGGGACGCCCAGATTCACTTTCCATGAACTTGAGCTTGATTTTGAGTACCTTTTCCACCTATTTCCAAGGTCTAATTCGTTGGATATTTTCGTTTCTGATGCTCGTTTTCAACCTAAAATCGGACATATTATGATGTGGTAACTGGTATCTCAAAGCCATTTTCAAGACCAAGTCATCTATCACCTATCTGAGAATTCAATACAGCCTAAGTGCTATGGCTGCTAGGGCATTTTCTCAAGCCCTGTATGTCACAATAATTAAAGTGATCCTGATCAAGTATTTACAGTAATATATATTTTCTGTGGTGTTAAATTGTCATCTTTGTTTTTTGGCAAATTAGGACTTTTAAGTCATCATAACTTCATTTCAAAATTTTAAAAATCATTATTTTTGCAACAAATGATAAAAAGTAAATTATTAAGAGTTAATTTGCATATTTTACATTCAAGATTCATCTAAATTTGGCATAAAGGCAAATAAGAAAGAAAAAAATGCCAGATGCTCTGAATAGGTAGGCCTGTATCTTGATATACATGTAGTTCTGTGATTTTTAATTCATGTTTGATAAATGATTTGGGGAATTAATGTTAAGGTATGATAAAATAATATTGTAATAACCTTATTTGCATATTGGGTATGACATTTGTTGATTTCTTAGGTACTTTTGAATATCTCGCCCATTTGTGTTGGCTTTATTGGGTAAAAAATCACTTTATCATAATTCAATTATGATTTTTCTTATTTCGACGGCAAATTACGGATTACCAAAAATGTTTGCGGATTACCAGATTTAAAGACTTGGTAATCCGCAGGATTACCAGATATTTTTCTTTAATTTGCACACTGAATGTGCAGCATGCACCATAGTGTGCAGTGTGATTTAAACCCACCCTTTATATTTTAAACCCACCCTTTTTATGAAAACACCCTTTATAATGGAAACCTATAACCCACCCTATTTTTGGAAATTATTATATAACTACTTCTTGGACGAAATGCTACCCTTGGCCTTGTGCGGTCGGCAAAGCAAGTAAACAATGCTAAAAAAAAGTAAGAAGTAAGCTTATACCGTCCTAATATTGTGCAGTAATATGACGTTAATGAAATAATCTGACGACAAAGGTTGTCATTTTTAGTTGCATAGAAAAATCAAGTATCAAAAACTGAGTACGTCCACTTACGAAGAGTTTTCAACATTTGTTATGTTTGTTTTCTTTTCACCGAAGACCGATTGCTACACATGCCGTCATTGATCACACAGTAATACATGCTCTGTTTTAAAGCGTGTCACCCTCAAGCACGTGGAATTAATTCTCGCTGGTCTTCGCTCTTGGAACCAAATTACAACAGCCACTTATAACGTGAAGTAATAGCGTGAAACTAGTAAAGCATAAATCAAATTTATTTCAAATCAAATTTGTTTCAATATCATAAAATTACAAACATTCCATAAAACGTAACATAGACATAAACAAACTGATATTGAGGAGATAAGAAAAGGCCAGTAAAGGCCTGAAAGGGCTATCCCCTTGAAACACTTAGTAGGGCCTACGTTGCACATTTAATTACAGCACAAAAATAAATTTACTATCACATGAACAAGATACCAAGAACCAAACAAAGCTCACTTATAAAGATCAAGTAATGTAGTTTTCATATTCGATCTAAATTGTTTGATAGTTTTTGCCTCTTTCAATTTCATATTTAACGAATTCCATAGAATGGGTCCAGTAATTCTAATCGCTCTGTCGGCATACATTTTTTTAGCATTATAAATACTGTAATTTTCTGAATTTCTTGTTTGATAGTTATGAATTTGGTTATGTTTAGGGAAATAATTGACAAAGATTTCTGGAAGTTGTTTAGTGTGGTGCTTGTACATAAATATCCCCAGTTCAAGTTTAAAAGCATCTTGTACAGTCAGGATTTTATGTTTTTTAAATAATGGCCCGGTGTGGCATCGGTAATGTTCATGTGATCTAGTTCTAATCGCCCACTTTTGTAATTTGAGAATCTTTTCTAGATATATTCTGCATAATGTTCCAGGATCGTTCATTATTGGTAAATTTCCAAAATAATTATTTCCCTGCGTTGCCAGTTCATTTATACAGATAGTGACAGATACGAAGAAATTTTCAAATAGCTAAAGATACGAAGTACACGCTTCTTATTATTTTTTTACGCTTTTTATAAATACACGCGGAATACTCGCAATATCCCAATCTACACGCTTTTTACGAATTTGGCGATTTTCCAAACCCACGCTGTGAAAAGCGTGCACTGCACACTATGTGCACTCCTGGTGCCAGTCCCAGTCTTTCTTGCACAGTGTGCTCATCCTAGTTAGCAGGAATGCCACAAACCAACTGGGGGTGGGAGAGCTAGTCTTCTTGCTGCAATCTCAATTACTAGTAAAGATGATCATATGTTGCACAGACTCCAATCCATTGGTGTATTGACACAGTGTCATTGTTATCACTGAAAGCAGATCAATTTAGTGTTCAAAGTTCATATTTTAAAGTCAACCAAAGTTTGATTTAGCTGTCAGACTTGTTGTAATAAGTTTTGGAACTCAAGGTTTTGCAACTTTTGGAACAATTTGAGGGCAAACACAAGCAGACACTCCAAAATGCCAGTTTCCAGGTCGGATAAAGATTTTTTCCCAATCCAAATTTGAAATCATCCGTCTTTGCACAATGCACATTTGTTTGGGTCTCCATCAGGATCTGTAATACCTTTGCTTAGGTGACAGCCTGAAAAAATTACAAAGTTCTCTAAGAATGAACATGGTAACAGTCTACATTTGACTATTTTTAGCCATGCTTTTTTTGTAGCATGTGGTTTGTGCACACTTGCGCTTTGTAGGATGTCTCATCCCAGTTGTGTAATTCACACATTGGTTTGGTGGTGACCTAGGTGGGTGAGAGAAGTCAAAAAATAATTATGGCGCACACCTGTGCGTTAAGCAGTGTGAACAAACACAGTCTGTCTAGAAACTAGGCTCTCGAGTATACACAAGTATGTTATGCTGCACCCTGGGGGGGGGGGTACTCAAGTTTGGTTTTGGTAGGGGTGTGCCGCTGGGAAATTTGAAGTACCACCCATCCATATACCAATTTCCAAGAAAAAGGGACCCATCCATATACCAAATGCCCCAAATTTTGAGTCGAGAGTTGTACAAAAATTGAAATTTTCTCCGAAAATTTACGCTAATTTGGCGA
>JXSR01S012257.1:0-11864 GCA_000969725.1 Ophiothrix spiculata | reverse complement strand
GAGATCATCTGCTATACAAATACTTGTTCACTAAATTCAGGTGGTACGTTTTAGTGTACGCATCACTCTACATTAAATTCCATGTAAAAAGTAAAAAGGTCATATTTCCTTTTTATTTCTTTACCTTCGCCCTACAGATATCTTCGTGGGTATAAGTGAAAGTAATAAAAAGAGCTCGAAGAAATAGATTTTGCGTTGATCCCAGGTTGAGCTGTAAACAACTGTCCTTTGATTCACCACTTTTATGTATTTTCAAACTTCAGTGCCTTGGGCTGTAATCACTTAGTCAGGAACGCTTTTACTGAATTTTACTCCAGGGACTTATATATGTGATGACTCACCCCGAAAAGGGGGACTTTGCGACAGAACACTTTTCAAGATACTGGTGAAAATAGGCAGCAAAAAATAAAGAAAATAATAAGAATTTCCAGCAGACTTTCTGTTGTAATATTTGATTACCTTGATCAATTTCGACAAATAAGGTGTCATTTTAAAGCTTAGAAAATGCTGTAATAGATGCAATGATAAACTCAAAATTGATATCATCTGCAAAGTCCCCCCATTCGGGGTGAGTCATAACATATGGTCTGGCATTTTAAGTGCTCAGTTTTGATTTATAATGCTAACAATCCAATCAATTCTATTTAAATTCCTAACTAAAGTAAATAATACATACTTCAATTCTAGAGTGAATACTTTCCCTTGATAGTCCCTAGTTGGTTGACATCACTTTTTCAAAGAAACATTTTTTTTAACTTACTAAGTCTTCAACATGGTATATCAGAATTAATGGCAGCTCAACAAGACAGTCCAGCTCTTTTCTATACCCTAAACCTACGACGAAAATTAGGGGAGCATCATTAGATTTCCAGGGGGAAGGACTAAGGCCCTTACGCATCAGCTCCTAAATCAGTTCTACTTAGTATTTCTTTAAAGGTACAATGCTTTTGACCTTTCAGTAATACTAACTTTGTTTAAACAGCAGTGCCGAAATCATTTGTATTTTGCTTCGTATGTTTCTTAACATTTAGAAATAAATAAAAGTGAAACACCATATTTGTTTCTTACCATTCTCGTAGCTACTTGCTATGAAAGCTAGTATTATAAGCCCGAAGAATTAGTTTAAGGTTCAAATTTTCAGAGATATCTTTGGATTGAATTTCAAAATTTTCAAAGCAATAACTTTAGTATCAATCACTCAGACAAAGCTTCATAATTCTACCGAAAAAGCCGCAAAGAATATACAATATATTGGGAAAAACATATGCATTCATTTAAAATATATACTTTATAAGTAGATCTTCACAGAAAACATAAATTAGTCAATCTAACGCATGACTAACAAAAGCTAGTCAATTTTACTAGTCTGAACAGAGGGACTTACTATAGTGTTCAAGTTCGGTAATTATGATTAGTCATGTGTTTTGGACCAATGATTAAATGTAACCGTACTAGTCAATATTGCCTGACTAACGTCACTTAGCAAGTTTGACTAAGTTGAAGCATGCAGTGCATGACTAGTATGAGGTGTCAGTTTTTTGATGAATTCTCTGACTAATAAGCTCTACTAACGCATGACTAGTGACCAGCTTGAGGTCCCATGCTTGACATGTGAGTGTTTTTGACGAATATCCTGACTAATTTGCTCTACTAACTTAAATCTTTATTAATTTTGAATTTTATAAATCTAAATTTTTGCGTAAAACTACTCGCAGGAAAATCTCACTGAAAACAAAAACTAGTCAAGCAGGTGCTTTAAACTAGTCAGGCAGGTTAGTCCAGCTTGCCTGACTAGTTTGACGTTGGTCAAGCCAAATTTCAAACTAGTCAAGCCTGCTTGACTAGTATTAAACTAGTAAAGCCCGCTTGACTAACGTGCGAAACCTTGCTTGACGAGTTTGCCAGACTGAGAGTTTGACTACGTTGATGGTACAAAAGAGCTTGACCAACTTCAAGTTGGTCAAGCTGGCTTGAATTATTTAATAGCTTAAGTTAGTCAGCCTGAGCCCGGTCAGGTGGAGTCTCTGAGGACAACATGGTGGACACAGCACAGACATGTGAAACATCGTGCTGTCGTTTGACCTAAATAATCATGTACTAATTTATCGTGAATTATTATATCATCTGTTTATATGCAGCTGACTGACTATTTTGGTGGTACTCATATGTCACTCTTAAACCTCTCTCAACATTATTGACGGATTAGCTATACAGCGTGGATTATGCTTAAAAGCTTGATGTCGTACATCTCCACCTCTTCCAGCTTGTTAGTCATGCAAGTTAGTCATAACAGTTGACTAGTTTGACCATGCTAGTCAAACCTGTATGACTACTAACTTAATTCCCACGACTAACAGTTAATTAGTTCTCTAGAGCTTAGTCAAATAATCTTGACTAATCTTACCAGACAAATTTTAAATTAGTCCTCCACGCTTGACTAACACAAGAAATCTTGACTAAGCTTACTGACAAATTTTAAATTACTCTACCAAGATGGACTAACAAAGCAAAAAAGCATAGTTCCTAGTCACTGTGATCGACTAACCTTATAATAGTAATTAAAATTAGTCAAGAACAGCTGACTAGCATTTGCTTAGTTCTCTAGAGCACCGTCTTGACTTCTCTCTCCTTAGTCAATGTGACCAATATTTGTTTTTTGTGTTCAAATAAACAAATACAGAGCAACGCGACGTAAAAGTATAGAACAAACTACACGTTTCCATTACTGCATGGTTTTTAACTTGTAATGTCTATTACAAGTACATTGTCAAGTACATTTACAATGAAGTGGCGAAATACGCAGGGTGGATATAAAGAATAGATCTATATGATTTAATCTTCAAATAAACAAATATGGAGCAAAGCAAAGTGAAATTATGAAATTACATGTACACGTTTCCATTATTACATTTTGAAATGACTATAGTACATTGATATAAAAGTGGCTAACAACAAGCAAATTACGCGGCATTTATAAATAAATGTTGCAAAAATATGCACCCACGATGTCAATTTACTATCAATTGCGTGGAAATAAGCGGCATTGCTTGAAGCGCAACTAAAACGATGGGACAGATTATAACAGATTATAATAAAGTCATGTGTAACTGTTCACCACAGAAGTCAATCAAATAGTTTACAGAGTCAACATTTCCATGGTTTTCATAAAAATGAGGGTCCTATCAGGACCTGGAAAAATAATACTTCACCACATTTCAGATTTGAACTGGGCTCGATTAAAATAAAAATGTCTAGCAATATATATTTTCATGGAAAATTTATAGGCTAAACTATCAAAATCACCTTACGAAATAACATCAATATTCACATATGTGACCGTCCAGCCCGTATGAGCAGTAAATGCCAGAAACTTCATTTTGCGCTACAAGTGAAAATACATGTCAAGGTCGTAATTTGCCGAATTGATTTTTTGACAGATTTACAATTCTAGTGCTTACTACAAAATACCAGCAAGGTTTCATTTCAAGAAAATTATAGGAAATGTGAAATAAATTGGCATAGTCTTAATACGATCAACAGAAAATATAGGGCTTAATAATCTTTCAACGCGTATATCTCAGTTACACGTTTTACTCCCTGGCAACCTTTGACGGACCATAACTTGACTTCTGGAAATCGTGTGAAGTTCATTAAGGTGTCATTTTAAACCTTAAAGCATGGTCTTTGCAAATAATTAAAAAGGTGAAAATGACAAGAGCTGGCATTTACTGCTGTTTTGGGGTGGACGGTCACATATATTTTCAGAGGTTTAAGGTTTATATTGCAATATGTGTTCAGCACATTTATTCATCTGTATGTACATTAATTTCCAATTCTGGTCTATTTTGTGATTTTCGATATGAGTCTCATTTTTCGTTTTATTTTCAGAATAATTTGCATATAAAAATATTAAACGAAAATTTCTCCTATGAAGAAAACAACAGGCAGCAAGTAGTTGTACTTTAGTTACAATAAAACATTATCCACTTGGTTCAGTCATGCCAATAATGTTTGGACGGATTAGAAAAACGAAACCGTAAAAAAGAAGAAAAAGTTGGATACCTATTTTTTTCGCATTGCATAATAAAAACTTATATAAATAATAAAAATAATTCATTTATTTGTTTAGAATCGCCTTGAAGAATTCATATTGTTTGTAACACTACGTTGTTTAACCGAGTTTTCATCTAGGTTAAAACAACATTACACTAGAATCCATTTGAAACTCGCAAATACGTGTAACTGTTTGTGTAAATTGTACTAAGGTTGCAGTGAACAGTAAAATCCACTTGCAAAAATATTACAATTTAGTGAGCATTTTCACTTAGGTACAGAAACTTAGAATAAACCTACTACATTTGAAATTCAAGTAACATCAAAAAAGACACCAGTTGCTCTGAATCGAATTTGTTATCGTTTGCATATCATATATGTGACCGCACATCTCAAACGAGCCGCAAATGCAACAAACTTCATCAAAATACATACCAAGGTCGTAATTTGACGATTTTTTAACCGATTCACAATCAGAACACCAGCAAAGTCTCATTTAAGAATATTATTGGAAATATGAAATTTATTTGAGGAAAATCAACAGAAAAAGTAGGGCTTACTGATCTTCGAGCTCTTTTATCTCAGTAAACATTTTTCTCCCTGACAACATTTGACGGACCATAACTTGACTTCTAGAAATCGAATGAAGTTCTTTGAGGTGCTATTTTAACCCTTATAACATGATCTTAGCGAATATCTAAGAAAGTTAAAATGACAAGATGTTGCATCTGGGATGGACGATCTCATTATATTAACCTTATCAAACTTTCAATTTTCCTCAGAAGTGTTACTTTGATATAATCTTTGATTTTATTATTTTATTATATACGTAGAATAAAAATACGTTATGTTATGCTGATATGACGAATACATTTGTAACTAAAGACTTGAGATGTGGCTGCTGGGAGAATGTGGCACTTCAATATCTATGCATCTAAATAACCCTGGCGCTAAGAGGAAATATGATACCTGGATTAGCTTTCTTGTTGTATTGTAATGCTTGTCTAAAACTTTATTTTATTCAATGACCAATCAAAAAATATCTACTTTTTAACGCGAGTGCAAAATACGTTTTTCATCAAAAGTGAATTTTTCATCATTGAGCATTGAGTTTTTATGGTACAACTCTATTATCATGATTATTGATAAATAAAATGCTCGATGATCTGATTTCCAGTGTGCAGGTCAAAATCCTTTCATATCCAAGCTTTTTGTAATAGAATATACGTACCCTGTGACAGTCAATGGGGAAATATGCAGGAGTAGTCATATGATATTGTCGCAATAATACTCAACCTTAGGACAAGCTCACCAGCAGTTTTACATTGCCAAGATGCTCCTTTACTCATGGTCTTTGTAATCTGTAAATCTAATAGGTTCTAGCTCGAATGCACCACATATGTATTTTAAAGTGATGTAAAAATAAGCTAATATAGATGACATTTTGCAGTTTTTGGTGCACTGTGCTTTGCTCTACATAAAAATTAACATAGTTTACCACTGGTATAGCATATGGTAAAATGTCGTCGGTAGAATCCACTATATCGTACTGTCATTACGATGCAGAGTTAAGTATAATTTGTCATTAGTGGTTGTAGAACGGGTAGTAAATCTGTTTTATAAATCGTCGATCATGAACGCTTTGTTTCATGTAAATAAACCTTGCCGTAAGGAAATAATTTCTCTGTCGATTGCCAAATATACATGAGAGAAACTTTTCAAAACCCTATTATTGCTGTTGGTTTTTTGCTAACGGTTAATATGGTTACAATATTTATTTGATGGAAAAAAACAACAACTTGCTATGTTTTAAAAAAAATACAATTACACATAGTGATATCTTACTTAAAATGCAGCATTCTGACTATTCTGTTTATTAGCACATAGTGGTCGCATGATTACTTAAAGTTTGTTTCAATTGACAAGGAACAGTTTTTGTTCTTGTGGTTTTATATACTTTTATCTATTAAAAATACGAAAGGAATTTGCCTAAAACTGTCTCAAAATTTTTGTAACCCTTTTATACCATATGCTTTTAAAGCTATACTCATTGTTTTCACCTTTAGCTCAAATAAAACAATTGTAATTAAGCACAAACTTCATTTGCTACAATATGTTCGCTGTTATCTTTTTTGATACTTCATATGGTTAGTGAGTCTAATGGGGGTGTTATCATCGTTGATCAAATAAAACTACAATGTACACATTTCGCTGTTATTGTTCGACAAGAAAATTCAATTGACACTGGCAGTATTGCGTTTCTTTCATCTATTGTTGAATGAATCATACACCTGATAATACAAAACATTTCTGTGATAATTATATCTTGTCACAGTTAATATATAAACTGTCTCGCATCTTATCATGGAATACTTTCCATATTGTTAGCTAACATCTATCTAACTTTTCACAACTTCGAAATACCCATTGCTTCTTGCATTTGAATTTATTCTAATTGTTTGCCGTTCAATAATAAATACAGAGCCTTATAATTCATTTTCGTTTAAAGATTCAGAGAGATGGTTAGAGATTTATAATATTGCTGATACTCCAAAAAAAAACCCAAATCGGTCAACAACGCAAAAAATAAAATTCTCCATGGTAGATGTGTGCGTATTAGTTTTAAATGATATGAAATTAATCGGCCTATAGTATTAAATATTGTAATTATAAAACTAAATGATGTACGAGGGTCATTCAAAAAGTTTTACCTGTTGTATCATAACTTTCGTTCTGTTAAAGGTAGCTACTTGAAAATGCTCAGAATGTCGTCTACATAAAGTCAAAAAATCATGTTAATGCCTTTTCTAGATTTTTGCAGGTGTCCTGAAAACCACGGTAAGTTTTGGTACACCGGAAATGGTCAAAATATGTGTTACATTTTTAAAACTGGCTCAGGTTCAGTGAATTAAAAAGGTCATAATATAGCCATGTAGTATTGATATACAATAAAAATTATATAAAACATAAGAATGGACATACAATTGTACGGAATGATTAAAAAACTGACCCAAACTGAAAATAATGGTCACCCACAAGCACAACAATAATAGGAACAAATAGCCCATGCAGCAATATTATCAAAATCACTAAAGATACAGTTTAGGAAGAAACTGACTTTAATAAAACAAGATGTAAAATAGTTGCTTTATGAAGCTTTATTCTTGAAGAAATGTTCAAAGTGGATTACAAAAGAAACTAAATTTAATTTTTTGACTGAAAACTGTGGTATATCACCTTTAAATGTTGTTTTTGACATAAAAAATGCACTTAGAAAAGTCAGGCCATAGAAAAGCATGATATGCTGATATTTGTTACCTAAGAGGATACCAGACACCCTTTCAAATATTGGGATTCTGGGTAATTTCTATCAGTAACAAGTTTATTTTATCAGTGGCATATGACTTATTGGATTATTAGGTTCACTTTCATTTCAATTTTGTTCAGTAACTACCAATATTTTTGGGTATACAGATGGTTATTCATACATTAGCTGCACATATGATTTCAGGTGCAATGTCATATGATATTTCACCGTTTCCGGTGTACCAAATCTTACTGTGGTTTTTAGATCACCTGCAAAAATCTAGAAACGGTATTGATATGATTTTTTAACAACATGTAGACGACATTCTGAACTATATTTTTAAGTTGATATTTCAAGTAGCTATCCTAAATAGAACAAAAGTTATGATACAACAGGTAGAACTTTTTGAATGACCCTCATATATCTCGACACCAAAAAGATACAATTTAGAACTTCAGATATATTTTGATAGCACCGTAAATAAATCAAAATATGATGTGCCGATGAATATCTCTCGTTTCCGGGCTCTTTCTATCTAATATAATATAGAATTCTGGCAAATAACACACTAATAATTCTTTGATATGTAATATTCAATATTGGGGTGTGTTCATTTCTATTTAAATTTAAATAGACGACAAGGTATCGTCTTAATAAAAAGTAAACAAATTATTGCTGACATGAGCCTCATTCATCAATAGAAATTAAGTGACTTTTAATCACTTCCTTATAAAGGGAACACTTTACTGAGTCACATTTATTACAAATTATTTTCTGTGCAGGTATCCAGTATTTTGTCTCAAAGCATATACAAGAATACGCACCATTTTTGACAAGGGTATACGTTTTAAGGTTAAAAGATTCATTATAGCTGAACTCTTAAGCCTCTTTTACCAAGTCTTTGTTTTTAACACGTCTAACCAAACGGGGGAAGGGGGGGGGGAGGAGTTGTTGCAACCCCCCTAAATTTAAATCATATGGTCGAATCCAATGAATTGTGCACAAAAGGGCATTGGACATCAACATTTCAGAAGCAACATATTTTATTGATTTTTTTCGTGTTTAAAGTAACATATCAAATATTCAGTGAAAAGATTTGCTATCACTAATTTCTCCAAATAATCACGGGACAGCATGCTGAAGTTGATGCTAAATTCACTATGTTACCTACGAATACCAATACCCTGTTTTTAAAATACGTGATGGTTTAAAATTTAAAATGCCCAAATCCCTACAAATTGATGGTTTTACGCATGGTGTAGGTCACCTTGTGTTAGAAAAGGGCAAAGCCCTTCTCAAATATGTTTCTTGTCACAAATTCAAGTAGTTGGCTTTACGAAATTATAGCATTCCTTGTTTAAAAATTGTATTTTTAGCAGTTTCTGTATTTTTTTAGTCAAATGCCTGGACATGTATTCATTGTATTTATTATGAAAAGTTCGATATGTATTTTCTAGAAAAGCAAGAATTTTAGCATACATATTAAGATTTTCAGTTTTGGAAGGAGACATACACATCAGTATTCGTAGGTAACAGGGTAAATTTAGGAATAAATATTTCTAGATAAGCAGTGAGAATTTAAAAATATACGTATATGAACCATTTGATATTATTTTTTGAATTGATTTCAACCTCCTGTTCTGATGGATGATAGTTTTGGACTAACCTCTCATTAATAATGATACTTTTAACGGATTTTGAAAAATGACATTGGATACAGAATAGGGTTAAATGCAAATTATTTTACAAATTGAATATCTGTGAATTGGAAGTTCGCTTTAAAACTTGCATATGAGTGCCACGTAATAATTCTGACTATAAATGTCCAATCACAATGTCAAATTAATACATAACTTATGTGTTGAATGTTGTATTCGTAGGTAACATAGTAGTATTCGTAGGTAACAATCACACGATTGAAAGGCTTCTGCAAAGAAATCTTTATTTTCTTTACCACGTCAGATATATCATAATTTAAAGCGTCTTTATTGATAGCTAAGGTACAATTTAATTCTCTGAAGGTTGTTTTGAAAATGTATGATGATGATTGAAAACCGTACATGTAGATGCAAAACGTGCTAAATTTGCACAATTTGATAGAAAATCTGCCAAAACGGTTTTTGTTGGTTGTTAGATATGCATGGCAATCAAATACTATTTTAAGCATTTATTTGATTGAAGCTGTAGTGCTGTTTATACCAGGGTCTTAAAGAGACCATGAAACAATGATTTTAACCAGAAATGTACATGTGTTTTTTGGTGTTACCTACTAATACACTAAATTTGGGTATACTTATACCTACAAATTTGAGACTATTATTCGAAATCCGGAATGTTTCTTGATGATTATATTAAAATAAAACACATTCAATGATAGATACATCAAAATACTTAGCCCATTCTAAAAGTTGATTTTAAATGAAGTAGCAGCTATAGACGGCATCTCTAGTCAATACCGCACTCATTTTCAACCAACAGGCCATATTCAGTTCGGCGTAGCATTTTGTAGGAGAGATCACAACTTCCATTGTCTTGAAAGTGAACCTAACATACTTACTTTACATACTTATTTAGGAATTGTCACTTATGTTCTTGCTTCACAATACTGATATTTTGTCAAAACGTATTCGTAGGTAACATTTGGTACATGAAAATTACCTACGAATACATGGGATTTGTTAGGATTTTTCAAAAATGACACAAAACAAGCTTATGAGACGTTCATAATAGTTACAATAACTGTTTCTCCACTCATCTACATCAAAATTCTTTACTAATTAAATTGTTGAAAATGTACTGCTTTATTAATGTATTCGTAGGTAACCTTTATTTTTGACCACGCCATTTTTGTCAGCACATCGCATTCTTTGGTACTTTTATGAAGTATTAGACCGCTACAAAAGCAATACATTTAAGGATGGTGTTCACATGGCTTTGCATACAGCAAATACTACACTATATATCCTATTTATTCATTTTAATTTTTAATTTTTAAAGCATTTTGGATTCGTAGGTAACAATTAAATTGACCACTTGAAAAAATTATCCCAAAAATTAATGCATTACACAGGATCAATAAAAATAAGAGAATATTTTCCCCCGTATATATATTTCTTGAAAAACAGTATTTAATTCACAATTAATGCTGTTTTAAAAATTTTCAACCTACTTTCTGCAAAAATAAATATTTTCCACGTTAAAAATGACCTAAAATGGCGTGTAAATTGCTTCTAGAATTGTATTTTCTCTAAGAAGGGGGGTGAATTATATATGGCATGAAAGTTTTTTTCAAGGCGGATAAAATAAACTCAATAACAAAGTTACCAATATTTACACTTTTAGTTTATAAAGCGGAACATGAAATACACACAGTTTTTGGATTCGACCATATAAGAACCACGATAAATAATACATCACAAAATTTAAGATTTGAACTGTACTTGATTAAAATAAAAATATCTGGGAACATGTATTTTCAGGAAAAAGTAATAGGCTAAATTTGAATCATAATGATCACCTTATGAATATGAAATTGCACCAATATTAGCATATATATATCGCATATATTTTCAAAGGTTTAAGATTTGCATTGCAATATGTGTTCAGCACATTTATTCATCGGTATGTTATATATTCCCAATCTGGTCTATTTTGTAATGTTTTATATTAGTATCATTTTTCGTTTTGTTTTCGAATGAGTATCGAAACAAACAAATACAATGCCTTTTTGTAGCAGTATACGTCTGCGTCAGTACGTTTTACGTGTTACAAAGTATATAGCTTTTCTGTTGTTGTTTTTCAGTTTAGGAACTGCAAGCAGATTCTAGACAAGTATATATAAACACGATAAGGCATTCTTGTACAGGGTGTCCCACAAAAAACACAACGAACTTTAAACTTTTATTTTGAGAGAACAGAGCACGATGGTGGGCAAACGTTACAATAATATAATAGAGTAGACCATTGGCTTTTACAGGAATTTTGTTTTGTTCAATTTGGATCTCTAAATCAAAAGTTATTGCACATTTTGTAAAGACCCGAAAAATCTTAGTGGTCCGATTTGTTAATCTGTAAAGATTCACCTCTGGTAACGTCATTGAGCACACGTTGAATGGAAATTGCTAAAAACATCACATGAGAAGCATCTCTTGAACCCATTTTATAACCTAAGGACTCAATTTAATGATTATCTGCTGATATTAAGCAGGTTGTTGCGTCTGGTTTATTCAACCAGTTGCGTCCCCTTGACGGGCCAGATGAATCATTAAATTACTTGAGTTCTTAAACTCCTTTGTCTTCAGTTTTCTTTCGTTATTTCGGTTAAATTGGTTGATATCTTTCATTAGAATCCCTTTTTTGGAATCTTTTGGTAGAAATTGTATCCTAAACTACCCGATTGTCGCACAAGAAGTAACAAATTCAAGAAGATCCGTATTTTAATTGAAATTTGACCTATTTAAGTTAAAAATGAACTTAAAATATCACCTAATGTTAGGTACAGGTC
>JXSR01S012255.1:8098-32814 GCA_000969725.1 Ophiothrix spiculata | reverse complement strand
TTACTTAGACAGCTTTATATCTCCTGTGTGACCTTAAATAAACTTTTTAGAAACAAAAAAGTGCAAATTACGAAGCGAGGTTACAAAACATCGGCATACATTCTAAATAGACACGGGCTAATTGTGCATCCCTGACTGATACCTCCCTCATAGACTCATAAATAATTTCAGCGTTGTTTTGTAATTATTGTCCAATTGTGGAAATAATGATGCCTTCAGACAGCGTTGGTTTACAGTTTCATGCTGAACAATAACGTCCTAAGTTGATTATTTGTGATGACTCGTCCCGAAAAGGGGGACTTTGCGACAGAACACTGTTCAAGAAACTGTCGAAAACAGGCGGCAAAAAATAAAGAAAACAATAAGAATTTTCAGCTGATTTTCTATTATAAAATGTGATTGCCTTGATCAATTCCAACATGTAAAATGTCATTTTAATGCCTAGACAATGCTGTAACAGATTAAATTATAAAATCAAAATTGATACTCTGCAAAGTCACCCATTCGGGGTGAGCCATCACATTTCATCTTGGCTCGCGAAAGGCACGCGCTTTCAATAGAGAGTGTGATCTATTCGCGCGTCGTCGGCATGCATCAAATCTTGTGATGTTTCCTCCTCAAAAAATGATTTACAATCTCTAAACAAGCCTTTGAGCACTTTTTGATTATGTTTTGCATTCAATTTGACCCTCTTAAACACATTTGTTTTTTTGGAAAAACATATTTTTGTTTGTTTGTTTGTTTGTTGTTGTTTTTTTTGCCAAAAAAAATTATCAGCTTGAAATGATAATTTGCACTGAATTAAAAATCGATGTATGACATGTCTTAGCGGTACCCATCAACAATATAGAAATAAAAGAAAATATGTTGAAACATGTAAGATGATAAAAACCAATCAAGACAAAATATACAACACAACAAAATGTCTTCTAACCCTACAGACATGTCTGAAACGATTAGAGACGGCTTCAAAACTCAACCGGCGGTTGTCTGCCGGTTCTGGGCGGTTGGCTATTGTTTTTCCGGTTCAACCGCCCAGAACCGACAGAGAACCGCCGGTTGAGTTTTGATACTAAATGTTTTGTAGATTGTGGATTCGTTCTTGTAAGAAGACAAAGTACCTTACAGGTGGTCTAATTTCAAGATGGTAAATGGTCAATGATTTTGGGTCAAAATAAATATATACATGTCGCAAAACTATCGTCACTAATGTTTAAGTCACATACCGTATTCGGAGACCCGAATGTACATTCAGCTGTCAAGCACCCTGAACATGTTGGCCAAACATTGCCACGCGCGTCATACAATTACAACCACTCTGATCCATGTGACCCCAGATGACCCCTACATCATTGCCATGGTGATGATGCATTGCCATATTTGCTCAGGAAACATCTTGGTGTTCTCCGATGACCCTACAAACAGTCACTCATCCCTTATAACTGACTTGTTTTATGAAAACAATTACATGCAGGCCCTTTTCACGTGTGAACCGCTTTTTGTAATGTCCCACAATATAGGGCCAACATGGTATTTGGACTGTTAGTTGGACTTAAACAGGAGGTCATTCCTAAAAATAGTTTTTATCATAACTTTAACACCAATAAAGTAAACTACATCAATATACATTTTCGAAACGAAATTTTACAATTAATGTTTATAGCATCAGATTCAAATTTTCAGAACTTGGTTTTCACCAAAAGCGAGTTGTTTTGCCATTTTTTTTTTCTAAACAAGCCTAGAAAAAGTATTATTTGGCAAAATCTTTCAAAAATGGGTAGAAATCATTTATTCGATATGTCTACTTCTTAGTTTTCTCTAAAATGGCTAAAATATTCTAAAAATGCTCAAAAAATCAAGATTTTTTGTTTAAAAAAATAATATTCGGCCTTTTTGGACCTAATTTTTTTAAACTAGGGGATTAAACAAAACAATGAGAAAACTTTCAATTGAACCATCGATATAGATGACCTATATACCTATTTTCGAACATTTTAGCCAAATAATATTTCTAGGCTTGTTCAAGAAACAATTGGCAAAATAACTCGTTTTTGGCGAATTAATAAAAGGAGAGTTCTTAAATTAGTAATCTAAAAAATGATACTTTTATATAGTTTACTTTAATAGTTTTCAAGTTTTGATAAAAATGAATTTCAAAAAATCGTGAGGCTCCGGCCTCCCTTAAACAAACGAAGTACCTTTCTGCATGCATTATTAATTTTAGTGACCAAATCCAAACCGAGATTAATATTCGTCAGAGGGATAAATGAATAAAGTAATGCTCCTACTGATTTGTAACATTATAAACCATGAACCTGATGATAATCTGATAAGAATGACACGACGCCATTGGTGTTGGTTTTCTCCGTGAATCGTGTTGGTAAACAACAAACACGACATCATTGGTGTTGTTTTCTCTATACAATGTGTTAGTATACAACCAACACGACGCATTTGGCGTTGATTGTCTTCATGCGTCGCGAAGCCATTGGTACTGGTTTTCTCCGTGCATTGTGTTGGTATACAACCAACACGACGCCATTGGTGTTGGTTTTCTCTATGCGTCGTGTTGGTATACAACCAACACGACGCCATTGTTGCTAGTTTTCTCCTTTTTTTGCTGGTGATATCGGTTCTTGACCAAAAATGTAGATTTTGGCAAAAATGTCAAAAACCGTATGTTTTCCCCAAAAATTTCTGGAAAGCCTAACTAAAATTTATATTCGTGAAACTTTTTTGCTTTTTGGAATTTTGAAACAAATGTATAGGAAGGGTTTTCTCAATTTTTTGATTTTTATCTTATTTTTTTTTCACAAATGCAAATTTTAGTTACGCTTTCCAGAGGTTTTGGGCACTTTTTGCCAAAATTGATATTTTGGTCAAAAACCTTTATCACCAATAATTCAGGGTGAAAATCTAAAATGTATACTTTTATAAAGTTTGTGCAATTAGTTTAATTTTTTTTACTTTATGCCATTTGAAGGTCTACCCCAGTCTTAAGCACTTTATTTGCTCGGTCAAAATCTGCAAACTGGCAAAACAGAACCCATTTTTTGTGTTGACATGGCAACGAGAAGAATCCCTGTTTTCTCCCGACGACTTTTATTGATTTGTAAAATGATGGTAACCTGACCCTTAAATTTAACCAAAACCTTATCGCTCAAAATTTTTAAACCTATTGCTTACCCTAAACCTAACCAAAATCCTTAATCTAACATGTACATGTATAACCTAAATTTAACCACGTTTTACGGAAAAATGGAAAGAAAATCTGAAATTTTGACAATTTTATCGTCTGGAA
This sequence comes from Ophiothrix spiculata, assembly GCA_000969725.1. Lineage (NCBI taxonomy): Eukaryota > Metazoa > Echinodermata > Ophiuroidea > Amphilepidida > Ophiotrichidae > Ophiothrix > Ophiothrix spiculata. The sequence continues at coordinate 29,513 of JXSR01S012255.1, read as the reverse complement.
AAAACAGAGATTCTTCTTGTTGCGTTGACATGATGCACTAATACTTATATGAGTCTTACAATATAAAAATATCACTGTATAACAATATTTTTATTTCACACAATACTATTTACAAATTATATCAAACATTTCTCTAAACTTTCTCATTGGAAGACAAACCAGTAGCCTAATAATTTACACTTTTTAAAATGTCACGTGAATGATCAATAGTTTTTAAAATAAAATTTGCAAAATATTTCAAACAAAATTATTTGTTTGTTGTGGCTACATTATGCATAGTTTATCACCTTAAAAGGCCTCTCAGGTTTAACAAAATAATGTTGGTACGTACTTTAAAGAAAATGTATGAACATGTCCAGAAATTATATAACAAAATATACCCAATGAACGCGTCGCATGTACCGTAAAGTCTCTCAGGTAGGGCGCAGTGTGGATAATGACGCATCATATGATTAAATAATCCATATTACAAAATGTTGATACATCTTGAGAGATAATGATTTAAAAGTTCTATATCTGCATGAAGTTGAATAGTCATTTGGTGCATTTCAACAACATTTAAAATAAATCTGATTTCTAGTTTCAGTTACTTTTGAAACTTGCAACTTGAGATGTGTTGTTGTGGATTGCATAGTTTAGTCAGTATATTGCCATGTTCGCCATACAGGTTATACAGATCAGTGCTTGGCAGGGGGAGGAGGGGCATAAAATTGCATAGCCAGTGTTGCCATATCTCGTTGCATCTGCTCATGCTCTTTGCGTTCTCTCTCCACCGATCTCTTTAGTTTGGTGCGTCTATTCTGGAACCAGATTTTTACCTGTTGGGATGTAAAGAAAAAGAAAATCAAATATAAACTGCATTATACATGTATAATGTTGTTAATATCAGGTTTTATTACATTACCATAGGATCTACTGTAAGGTTAGGGTTACAGATTTAGAAACTGATGGGGGAATATTCGAGTCCTCTCGCGCCGGTCGCTCACAAGGTTCCGACTGATTCTTCAGGCTCTGCTAACGGATTCATTTCCATCCCAGTTTTGAGTAATTGTTTTCAATCCCCCGCTCCAAAATGAAACTCTACAGGCTCGTGACACAAAGGTACGTCGCACAATTATCTCCCTCTCAGAAATCAATCGTTTTTACCAAACTACACTGAAAACAAAAACTAGTCAAGCAGCTGCTTGACTAACTTTAAACTAGGCAGGTTAGTCCAATTTGCCTGACTAGTTTGACGTTGTTCAAGCCAAACTTCAAACTAGTCAAGCCTCCTTGACTAGTATTAAACTACTCAAGCCCGCTTGACTAATGTGCGAAACTTTGCTTGACGAGTTTGCCAGACTGAGAGCTTGGCTACCTTGATGGTACAAAACAGCTTGACCAACTTCAAGTTGGTCAAGCTGGCTTGACTAGCTGAAGTTAGTCAGACTGAGCCCGGTCAGGTGGAGTCTTTGAGGACAACATAGAGGACAGCACAGACATGTGAAACACCGAGTTGTCGTCATTGACCTCATAAATGTCAACATCATGTACTACTGATGTATCGTGAATTATATCATTTGTTTTTATGCAGCTGACTGACTATTTTGGTGGTACTAATATGTCACTCTTAAACCTCTCTTTACATTATTGACGGATTAGCTATATCAAAGACTGTATCCTGTGGCTCTGCAACTACATAGCATGCATATATATTGCACTAGGTTTGTCTAGTTGGCTGGACTAGCTTGACGTTAGTTATTTGGGATCGGCTAGTTTGAGTAAGCTTGTCAAGGCAACTGGACTAGTGTTACATTGGTCCATCCAGCTGGACTAATGTTATGTTAGTCAAGATGTGTACCATATCTGGACTAACTTAAAACTAGTCAATAACTAGTCAAGCGACTAGCCTAAACTAGTCCAGCTTGCTGGACTTACGTCAAGCTGGTCAACAGACTAACTTAAAACTAGTCAAGCAAGTAAAATGAGACTATAGTCCAGCATGCTGGACTAGGCTAAGTTAGTCATCCTTGTTAGTCCATCAATACTGACTAACTTAAAGCTAGTCTAGATGCGTACCATCTGGACTAGCTTAAAGTTAGTAACACTGACCAGTTTAGGTTTTCAGTGTAGACTACCTTACAGGTTTTATTTATTTTTCCACTTCCCTCAAACAAAACAAAACAAATTAACTGTTCCAATGGAAATTATTTGGTAATTGCTTACATGAGCAAGGTCTATATGCTCGAAGTAAATCGGACTGCTAGAATCGGAGATCTTGATCTCGGAGATGCGCATGCATCTGGATCTGCACTCCGTGTAGATTGACCCGATGACAACGTATAAGAACACCTACCTGTCTTTCTGAGAGGCTGAGTATTTGTGAAAGCCACGCCCTTCTTTCTCTACATGGGTACATTGATTGCTGGAATTCTTGTTCTAAATGCATTAATTGTAGTTTGGAATAAGGTCTTCTTTTAGGTCTTGATGCCGAGTCTCTTGGTGGAGAATCTGCAAAGATATACAAAATAATAAAATGTGGTTGGTGAACGACAATGAAAGTAGTATACCATGTTCATTTAGAGCCTTTTTAGAGGAAGGTTGGGACGTGTCTATTTGGACGATCACACACATGCACCCGTTTCCATGCTGCTCCACCCAAGTCACTGGAGAAATATTTAGATTATGGTTGGTTAGAGTATGCTCATGCATATTTTGTAGGAATAAATGACCAATATAAAGTGGCTTTTTTTCAATGGTGTCTCCTTTTTCCTGGACAAAATAATCATTAACCTGTTGTATTCCAGCCCATATCTCCCCTATAGTATAGAGGGATACAAGTGACTATATAAATGATATAATAGTAAAAACACACAGTTTCGCAACAGTCGGGACGATCCACCCCAATTATAGTTGTATATATGTGATGGCTTATCCCGAAAGGGGGGACTTTGCAGAATATATAAATTTTGATTTTGTCATTTCATCTGTTATAGCATATTCTAAGCTTTAAAATGACACGTTACCTGTTGAAATTGGTCAAGACAATCAAATTTACAACAGAAGATCTGTTGGAAATTCTTATTATTTTCTTTATTTTTTGCTGCCTATTTTCGCCAAAAGAACTGAAGAAATGATTCTAAACCACTGAAATTGCCGAAGACTCTTTTTCATGCACCTTATTTTCATCATTTTTTTTCAAACCTGTCACAGAAATGAACATATTATGGAAAACTAACTTCAAGTTGCAATCATTTCAAGCAAGAAGTTACCACTTCAAGTAAACCAACTTGACTTTATAGATTTTTAGACACCGATGCATGGAAAATCGCTCAAAATAGTTCCGTCAACTGTTTTGGTAAAATTCAGCGTTAGTTCAATATGATTTCAATCCGGTAATAAATTCAATTACATAGGGAATTACCTCAGATACCGAATTAATTTTGAACTTCTTCTGAACATCTGATTCAACTTACGAGCAATAGGTAAAAAATAACAGTCGTGTGTTAACCACGCCGTGTAAAAGTACAGGGTTTGTACTTTTTCTGCGATTATGGCGAAATTGGGATAAATAAATCATAAGGTTGTCAAAGTATCAGACGTATTTTATTTTTCACGCATACGATAACGATGCTGGCGAAAAAAGTCGTTCTGATATTATAAACCGGACGACGTGATATTACTTTCATCATGTTCATTGGTTTGGTTGAGGGTCTTTGTTTTTGCTTATCCACCAAAAAGTATTTGATAAACTTGACAATAGACAATACAATCCTGGATTTTTTACGCCGCCAAAGTTTATTTTCAATGGACTGGATTCAATGATGACTCTGTTGACTTTGATTTGATTGACCACATAAAAAGTTTTTAGTATTAAATTGCATAAAGTAATTTGACAAATTCTTAATGTAAAATGATAATAAATCTTTTTTCTGAGCTAAGGCCTCAAGGCCATACAAGGTTACGTTTATGGTTAATAGATTCCCCCTATGGACCTTTATCCCCTATCACACCCATTCGAATTCGCCAAGCTTGATGAGGGTCAACTAAAATTAAATTCAATGGTTTATGCAATACGTAAAATACAGATCTGCCAACTTGGTTTGCGACTTAATTTTAGCCGAAGAATTATTATAGTAGACCCACTAATTCTGCAAGGCTGCTACAAAATATGTCATCAGCAGGGGCGTCGGAATGAACATAAAAGTGGTGCGGCCATTGGTAAAAGTGGTGCGGCCTGTGGTCCCATGCAGTTATCAAAAATATGGAAACAACTGCCACGTTTTTGAGCTGCAAGGTAAAGCCGAGCAAAACGCCAGGAGATATTCGCTAAAACTATATTAGCATGTTTTAGACTCGGGGCAGTCCCATTCTGGAGGCGACGCGTATGTAAGGGTCAAAATAACCCCTTTTTCAGCGTCGCTGTCACCCAAAGACCCGCATTTTTTTACAATTGCCTGTACTCTCACCCAAAGACCCCCATAATATTTTTATATTTTTCTCTCACTGAATGCCAAATTTCGCTCTCCGAATGCCAAAAATCATGCTCACACCCAAAGATCCCTTATTTTTCGACCAATGAGCATTCATATTTTGTTATTTTTCTCTCACCAAATGCCAAAAATCATGCTCTCATCCAATGACCCCTCATTTTGTGAGCTTGTGCTCTCACCAAATGCCCCAGCCTGTAGCGCGGGCCTTACACCCGTATCCATTTCATATTTGACTGCCCGCCGGGTTTTAGAGGATTTGTTTGCTGGATACCTAGTGTCGTAATTAGACGTTTGCATGCATCCAAAAAGGTTATGTTTTATCACCTAAAAGTTCAGATTTTTTAAATAATATTTAGAAACGTTTTCTTTTTTCGTATATCAAACCAACACTTTTATATCTTCAGACTATTGTATTTGTTTGTTTGTTGCTTTGTATTGTGTAGCAGTTATAAAAAGTATGTCAGTTGTTTTTCAGGTATGTTATTGTATATTTTCTCTCTCTCTTTTTTTTTTTTTTTTTTTAATCAAATACACGTAGGCTATTTCGGTAAATTTAGCAATTAGCGAATAGGTCTACGTTTGTCTCACGATAGCCTTCATCACAGGCCTACATCTATGCGAGAATCTTTAATCTATGTCAGTATAGTAACAGCCTAATTTACCCAGCATCAAGTAGGCTTTCAATATCACTTTCAACCCCAGCTTTCAACATAAAACCTGTTTTCTGTAACTTTCAGTAACTTCATACAAAAACCACCTGTAAATAAATCTCATTGCCACGTTTTAAGTTCGAGCCAGTCGAGTGCCATTCGCGTGCTGCATAATTTGAGGTGGTGTCATATTGAGGTCTCATATCATCATGTTTTAGCGTTCCCTTTGCAAGCTCAAGTTCAACAACATGTTTTGCATCAGGTTTCAATAATTGCTGGCATGCCGTGGTATTGGTGTTTGGTATTCTTTCGACAGCAGGTTCTGCGAACCTAATGCCCTTTACCTTAATCCCTTGGTCGGGTAGAGATTTGAACGGTTTCGTTTTGGTAATTTGCTTGCGAGTCGGGTTGCACTTTGGGAGATGCAAGACTTGTATTCCAGCATATAGCATATCTGGTCAGAGATGCTAAAATGGGTAGTGTAGTGAGTCCGAAATATTTAGTTGGATTTATATCCCAGCCAACATGTTTAGACATATAGAGGTGGATTTGAGGACCATATGTTAATAGCGAAAATATAGGTTTATGTAAATCTATGGTTTATCCCAAGGCTTATATTTTTGCCGAGAGCGTTGAGAATTAAGCGTATCAAGCATCTAATACACACAATCTGTATATATTGAACTTAAATCTATGTAATTCCTTCCAAACTTATTATCATTGGATGTTTTGATAAATAATTACACGAATTACACCTCACATACATGCCACACGTGCAATTTACAAGCCATTGTAATCCTAATGACTATTCTCCGGACTCGGACTTGTCTAAAGCGAATTTTACCATGGACCATTTTCAACATGAAGCGATATGTATGAAAACATCGACACTCATTATAAAAAAGACATGGGCTAATTATGGACCCTTGGCTGGTACCTCACTCTAATTATTTGGCCTATTCCTACAGTCGCATACATTGATTTGTGGTTTGATCAATACAAAATGTAGGTTATGAATTGAAGGGTTTTTCTTTTATTTAAAATGTACTTGCTCGTTCTGTCCTGTTATGATAGACATATCTCCAGTTCAGAGTACATTGTCTTTCAAATCATGCTATCGATGAAAAATATCGGATATAAAAGGCATCTTTTCCCCAGGTTATACATGTATAATAAATCCAATTGTTATATCAATCAAAAGAGATATATATGTCAAATTCTTTTATCTTTCTGCTCAATTTGATACCCTGTCCGCCTTTATTTTTACAGAGGAAATCACGCACGGCGAACAAACGACACTCGTATCCAAACTTTCCGGTTAAAACTTCTGACGGCGATTTCAAATACCCATGAAATAGGCTGAACTTGACTTGAACAGTTGAAGGCCCGAAGGTTAAAGGTTGAAGTATGTGTACGATCAAATACGCCCTTGCATATGCCTATATCAAATAGTTTCAAAACTATTCAACAGGTTGAGTTCTACTATAAGAAAGACTATTCTCCAACTTGGGTTTCTAAAAGACGTTCTGTCCAATACTTAAAAAGGTGTAAGTTTGAGCAAAAATCTGTGATTTGAGTTTGTTATTTATTAAAAAAATGCAAATTTCGTTCCAAATAAACACAACTTTTGTACTTCATCACCGAAAGTTAATTTTTCGCCGAAAGACTTTGCACCGCCTCTTTTTTCGGTGCACGTCTCCTTTATTGGTTGATGTGCGCGTGCGGCGACACTCGTATATACGTCACGATATGTGCCATTCGGATTAAACTTTAAGAGAAGGAAGGGTGGAGGAAACTGAAAGATCAGATTGAAAACCGGGAAGGAATTTTGGCTATCAATCTACGCTCTGGTTTCAGACCGATATTAGGGCTTGTGCAAGTTGAAACCATAAGAGGCATTACCGAATTTTGTAAACCCGCTGGTTGCACATCTTTACAAATGAGGTAGAAACATAACATCATCCCAACCATTCAAAATTCATGTAACCTTTATAACATTCAACATTTTGATAGTTTTCAATCAAATTAGCTCAGACATTCAAAGATTAGAGAACAATACCACAATTTTTAAATTTTGTAACAATCGACATGACTTTCGGCAAGCTTTTGTATCAGATATCCCTAAGCCTACGTGATTACATGCCGCGTGGTTTCGAATTCGGCTCGTGTCATACATTATTATATTTATCTGACTTGAATCCTTTAGGGAATTTTCATTTAAAGAAGCCGCTCTTAATTGAAATTACGGGATTTCAATCAATCTGTAAATCAAGTGTCATGTTATATTGATTAGGCCCCTGTATCGCGTGCAATTTGATAAATTCGCACTTTTTTTTTCTGTATCCATGTAAGCTATAAGCCTAAAGCTTATTGTTCTCACTGCCTTGTTTGCTTCTAACTTCAATAATAATTACTAAAATTCCATACCATTTAATCTAAAAATATATGCAAATACTGGTCATTAAGATATAATTGTAGTAATTACTTAGACAATTTCATATCTCCTGTGTGACCTTAAATAAACTTTGCAGAAACAAAAAGTGCAAATATATGAGAGAGTTTACAAAACATCGGCATACATTCTAAATAGACACGGGCTAATTGTGCATCCTTGACTGATACCTCCCTTACAGACTCCGATAAATAACGTCGGCTTTGTTTTGTAATTGGACGAAAGCTAAGAAACCATAACCACCTTAGGGTGATTATTATATCTTGGCTCACGGATGGCACGCGCAGTCGAAAGAGAGTGTGGTCTATTTACGTGTGCGTCGTCGGCAAACATCAAATCCTGCGATTGAGAGGTTTCTTCGGACGTGTTCACACTGAGAAATTTAGTCATGACAATATTCTCGCTCGTGAGCCACTCATGACCACATTCTCAGTGTGAACGCAATTTTAGAAACTCGCTCTAGAGCCGCTCACGAGCGAGAATATAGTCATGACCAAATTATGTGTGAACACGCCCGAACAAGCATTTTAGCACTTTTTGATTATGTTTTGAATACAATTGAATATCTGAATGCTACTCTGACCTAAGTCCACTAAAGTAGTTTTTAAGAAAAACGAAAAAAAAAAAAAACTTCATTGTGTGTCTGATGTTTAAGTTCAGTTTGACTCACAGGGTACTCTCTAAATCATGGAAATAGTAGATTAAATGTAAAGAAGTGAAAATTTCACTCCCCAAAAGAATAAAACTCTTGTAAACCACTCAAAAAATATATGTTAAACAGCAAATTTCCATTCATAAGAAGTTAAACGAAGGACAACTCAAAAAAGAATTGTCCTGCGTTTAACTCCTCAAACGAGTGGACATTCACTCTTTCAGCTTGTTAGGGATTCGTTCTTTTAATGATAAACGGCGAAATTTTATTTGGTTTCAGCTCGGTGTTGAAGTTATTTATTTAACATTGTTTAATGTCAATCGTCATTTTGACGTCACGACCAAATGTTTGGTAGCGAACATTTTGTTTGAAGGCCGACTATGTTTTGGCCCTAAAATGAGTAAATGGTAAATGACTTTGGGTTAAAATATAGACATGTCTCAAAACTAACTAGCACATATGTGACCTTCCAGCCCGTATGAGCAGTAAGCGCCAGACACTTCATTTTGCGCTACAGGTGAAAATACATGTCAAGGTCGTAATTTGCCGAAATTGATTTTTTGACAGATTTACAATTATTATAGTGCTTACTACACTGTTATACTGTTGGGCAATTTTTTAGCGTTGGTTAAACTATGAACAACCCAATTGTTGGGTAAATAATATTAACCAACTGTTGATGAAATTTTACCCAATATTTAGGTAATTAGCTAAAACTTTTACCCAACAGTTAGGTAATTAGCCAACATTGTACGCAACGTTGGTAATTATTTACCCAGAAGTTGGGTTGTTCATAGTTGAACCAACGTTGGGTAAATTATTTGCCCAACGTTCTAACAGTCAAATGACAGTGTACAAAATACCAGCAAAGTTTCACTTCAAAAAAATGATAGGAAATGTGAAATAAATCTGCATATTCTTAAGACGATCAACAGAAAATATAGTGCTTACTGATCTTTGAACGCGTTTATCTCAGTTATACGTTTTACTCCATGACAACCTTTGACGGACCATAACTTGACTTCTGGAAATCGTACAAGGTTCAATAAGGTGTCATTTTAATCCTTAAAGCATGGTCTTTGCAAATATTTAAAAAAAGTGAAACTGACAAGAGCTGGCATTTACTGCTGTTTTGAGCTGGCCGGTCACATATAGAAAGAGAAGTTGGTCTAGCTAGCACGCCACAATAGACAAAACGCACACGAGCGTTATAACCTTGAGATGTATTGTGGTGAACCCGTAAGGATAGTTAAAACTCGTTTTGTCTGCTGTGGTTATAACACCGAGTTTACAAATTGAGTCCATTGGTAATTACTAGTCTTGTAGGGCCTATATATCAAAAGTTAGTCAAGAACGCGTGGATGTAAAGATCACCTTGCAATATTACACGTCACCATGACTATATAGCATAATGTAGTACTCTGAAAACAAAATTTTAGTTCCACCTCCAGCAATATAATTCAGTTTCTAGGGACTCTGTGTCTACTACGGCGTGCCATATCGCTATAAGTACGAGCATCGTGTCCGACACGTTCCACAAGCGTGCCGATCAGCAATTAACTGAACATTTTAATATAGGCCTGAAGGGATTTTGGCGATCGAATTTCCTGTATGTTTATTATATGTGTCCCGCCGCGGCAAAAGGGTGCAGTTGTCGGCTCCTACATGTTGCTCATTGTAGCATATCTGATGCATACAAATAGCATACATCAGATATGCTACAAGGAGCAACATGTACAAGCCGACAACTGCACCCTTTTGCCGCGGCGGTCCACATGTATAGGTGGTACATGCAAACTCAAAGATTGTAATGTTTTTCTGGGACACAGTACAAATGGTTTTGCAATAATGTGCTTATAAAAAGGAATATAATTGATCGATTGTGAACTATACATCAGCAACATTTTCGTCACACTGAGATTTCAAACTGATGATCATAGTCAGGTGACGATGCAACTTGATTGGTTTCTATTCTATTTAGGCCTAAATCAATTGCCATATCCAAGATATACAAAAATCACCATTTTCTGTCTGTAAAAACAAATATTCGGTCTGAGGCCAAAACAAAAGAAGATATCGGGATCTTCCTTTCATGCCTTGCTTCCAATTTTGTACAGGTTGCCATATAAAATGATGATAGCGATAAAGCAAGGTATGATGGGAAGGTCCTGAAGTCTTCCTTTGGCCCAAAAGTACAGTCAGCTTTCCAAGTACCCTAAACATGTTGGCCAAACATTGCCACGCGCGTCATACATTTACAACCACTCTGATTCATATGACCCCAGCTGACCCCTACATCATTGCCATGGTGATGATGTATTGCCATATTTGCTCAGGAAACATCTTGGTGTTCTCCAATGACCCTCCAGAAATTCATCCAGATCGAGCAACTGACTAGTTTTATAAAAACATATTGGCCTCTTTTCCCGATTCAACCGTTTCTTGTGATATATGGATATGGGATAGGGAGCGACCCGGACCTATCCCGCGAATTCAAGAAGGCCTTGGATAATTATTATATACTTTGAACATTTTCAACGACCGTTTGTGACTCGTCCGGAAAAAACAGCATCAGATAATATTCATTTGAGACCACATTTCAAATACGTAAATGCTTCTGTAACCTTATATTCGAAAAATATTTCATAGGTTAAAAAGCAGGCTGTTAAAAAGGAAACAATTTGTTTTTAATTTTTAGCAATTGAGATTGAGCACCATGTACCAATCACAGTGTTCCAACTTGTTGCAAAACCGAGCAGTTGCAAAACCGAGCATTTCACGGCAGTATTATAAACATAGGCCTAAGTTGGGATCTCTAGCCTGTCTTATAGAAAACATTGCGTTTTCTTGTGTAACTGAAAATAGCAGGATTAACTAATAGACCAATGAACATTATAAAATCTAAATTGCATTTTTAAAATCTTAAAAACTGAATTTTATCCAGAAAAAGATTCAAAAATTCTGTTCGGGTAGACAATTGTCTACCTTTGTCCGTTCAAAGGTAGAAAATTGTGTACCTTGATGAACTATTTTCTAGAAAAAGTTCAGTTTTTAAGATTCTAAAAAAGCAATTTAGATTTTATAGTGTTCTATGATGCGCTTTCATGAAAAGAAGATATCGGGACCTTCCCATCATACCTTGCTTCCAATTGAATTTTTCTTACAGGATGTCATGGCATGTCAGATGTTTTATCACTAATTAGTAAGAAGACATAGGCCCTATCTGAAATGCGAAATTGGGATGAGGCTAATTATGCGTTTTTCATCATTAATGTCTTTAAGGTTACAGTACCTAAAAACGTCTCGCTCGGCTGAACGTCATGTTTTTACCTACTTACACCTATCAGAATATCACAATTTTTGGCGTACATATGGAATAGAGTCTCTAGTTTATACATTAATCTTAACTAGTGATTTCACGTCCATTATCAAGGTCAAACTGACGCAAATAAGCTACCTCGAAAAAATTGACAATTTTTCGCCGAAACCTCATAAGTTCATGATGTTCGAACAATTTGATAGTTTCAAATTTTGACAGATTGTAGGCTTGATACTTCTTATTGAATTACAAATAATATTTTATAAATATGTGGTGTTGATTTTGAATGATAATGTAACAAACCCGCGTTGTTTTGCCTGAAAAACCGGACCGTCGAATAACGACTCTGAGATCGCCCAGTTTGAGCTGTGAATTGCCTGTTTTTAGTATCTACGTGTACATTATCTACATTTTGTCTGACGCATTCGCATAATTTACTTACAAATTGAGCATTCCAATGAGGCAAAAATTGCAATTTTTATGTAAACAAAAGAAAAATACAGCATTTTAATGTTTATGTTTTAGATTTCAGTTCACGATCGCAACGCTGCCTGGATAGCTCAGCGGTAGATCCCTCGCTTCGTAATGCATGAATAACCCCCGCCATAATCCATGGTTCGAGTCCCCGCAAATGCAGTGGAAACTATTTCTCTTTTCATGATTAAAAAATATTTAGGATTCTCATTTTCCTGAGCAGATGGAGGTGATTTACCCTTAATGACAAAATGTTCAAAACATCTCATTAGAAACAATGCATGATGGGAAGGTCCTGATATCTTAATTTTATCTCGAATTATTTAGACGCCGTTAAACTAATGCATGATGGGAAGGTTATTTTTCATCTCATATAATCTAGCAATCATTAAAGTGACGGCGTGTATAAGGGTCATCTCAGATTTAAATTTTAAAAAAACTGGCACTTGTAATTCCAAACCCCTCAAAACATAATAAGCAACTTGAAGCACTGTTTTATCCATGCTAAACTAATTTTAGTGACTAAATCCCAACTGAAATACATAAGAATCAAACGAGATATAAAAAAAAGAAATTAAGTAAAGTTCCTTCTGCTTTGATACGAGGGGTATTCAATAAGTTTGTGGTATGAGTTAAAAGATATACGCTACGTTATTTACATGCTGTGTAGTTTCACTGCCTTGATTATTATATGGGAAGTTTAAAGTAAACATCTGCTTTCGTTTTTATTTTATCATGTTTATAGAAAGTTGGAACTTGCAAGCTGAGATTTATGAGAGTTGATTTTTTTTACATTGAATAGAATTTGGAAGAAACCACAAAACTAATCTGACGTAGGCCTACATTAAAAAAAACCCCAGGTATCACAGCGCTTTACATGAATAAAATGTAACAAATAAAGTACAATAAATCAATTATCAAATAAATATGTCTTTAAAAAAGACCTGAAGGTTGCCAGTGAGTGGGCATGACGGATAGCTTGGAAGTTTATTCTATCTTGTTATAGGTCACAAACATGTTGAACACCCCTCGCACCGGGAACATGAACACGATAACTTGATGAAAAATGAGATTGGTGTTAGTTTTCTCCATGCATCGTGTTGGTATACAACCACACCCCACATCTAATTGGGCATTGTCAGTCAGTCCCAGTCAGCTGCTACCATGGGATGATAGCTGGCAAGATCTTATTAGATAATTGGATGCATAGATGATGGATCTGGTAACAGTTGTATGACATGAAGAAACTACATGATGGTGGCGACGATGTAAGCTTTGTTTTGTATAGAGGCTAATGCTTTTAAAAGTACCTTTCTCCGGTCACAGAAAAAAGAAACTATGATTTTTGTTTTTTTAATTAGAATTTGAGAATTAAAAAGAAATGTCAGGCAATTGCTTGGGGGAATATAAATGTGTTTAAGGCCTGTATTATTCCAATGATTCAAAATTAAACGATGTTGAACACCGGTTTATAGTTAATTAAATAGCAGTTAACTTGCCAAAATAGAGATAGACAGATGAGATATCTATACAATTGGATATGTAATCTCTAGTCTGAAGTGGCTTCATCTAGCGAAAAGGTCATGTTTATTCCCATAAATAATTTAAAAAAAGACACCACATATGAAAATCAAGGGACCTATCACTGAGAAGCTGTTCTCTCCAGCTACTGATTATAATTATGTAAAGTTTCTTCATCTGAAAAAGTAATGAGCGGTCTATAAAACAAAGAAATGTATATTTTTCAACAGAGGGCGCATTGAAGAAAGATAGTCCCAGGGGCCAGAGGATCTTTCTGCAGCTGTTGTCAGAGTCAGATTTAGATAAAACCTGGATCAACAGACTGGCTGAATACTGAAAGAACATCACCATATTTCAGATCAACCGGCACGAGCCTCAAATCGACTTTATGTCCCCAAGGCAACGAGGTCTCGCTTGAGAAGCACCTTGTGAATATAGGCCTGGCCTACCCGTGATGAGACGAGGACGCGTTTTGAAGATAAACTAGGCTAACTACCCGTTAGGGGTTTTGAGATGAATATTGTCAAAACTGGTGTAATTCCTGCTGTGATGGTGTGGCTGGACGATGTGTAAGTTGTTTTAACCCTGGGGTGATGTAAGAATGGCTGATGAGTGGTTGGATTTGGTAATTGGTCTGACCTTGCTGAGGACAAGGTCAATTTCATTGTCAACTACCTTAACAGGTGGAATGACAGGACATAACAAAACACCGGGAGCAAAACAAATCAACCAATCTTTGAAATTGAGAAAATTAAGAACAGGAGCCATGTCCATTTACCTATTAACAAATTCCCCAAATTAATACAGAATGAATAAAAAGTCAGAAAGTAAAAAGACGGACGGATCTGGACATTCAGGATGGGGATTAAACAAAAAATATTTATTGCGTGAGGCTTTCAAAGAACACAGCTTCATCAGATGCCTATTTTATAGTACAAGTTTTAATACTATATATACTTTTAAAAGTTATATATTCGGGTTGAAAACAACGAATTTTCCCCCCAAAAATATGCAAAAAGGTATATTTCATCTGTTCGCCTAAAGTTAATATAACTGAACTTTTATCAAGATTTTAAAACACATCCTGACTTGACAAAGAACCTTATACGATGTATTCCATGTATTTCATTTTATTGACAAGTACAAGAAAATATGGATATTGAATGAAAGTCTTGCTTTTCACTTAGAGCATGTTCAAAGTATATATTATTTGCTCGGGATCGGATATACAGAGTCATTTTCGAAATTTATCTGGTCATTACAGGCCTTTAACATTTTTTTTATTATTTTCGTCGCTTGAGAAGCAAATTTAAAAAATGTATCTTGCATAATAAAATAACAAAAAAAAAAAAGCCAAAAAAAAACAAACAAAAAAACATGTGACTGAATTATGTGCAATGTGCCAATTTTTTAAAATGTTACTGTGAAAATACACTGTGCATCATGAAACAAATGGTATTTTCTATTTTTTTAAAGGAAAACAAACATTAAATAGGTCTATGTTAAAGAAAAGAAAATGAAAATGTTGACTTACCTGCATGTTCAAAGACTGTGGTATCGGCTGGCGTCGCGGCTCCAGGGCTTGAACAATAATTTGAATCGGGAGAACTTCTGCACGCAGCATCATAATTTTCACTTTGTTCATCCGTGGATGAGCAAAAAACATCAGCTAAACTTGTGGGAACCAACGGACCAAATCCCCCATTAATTGTCTCAGCATATTTAATGTCATGAGGAGAATTGTTTAGCACAGCAGATGTTCTGATTGATGAGACAAATGTTTGTAGTGATGATGATGACGATGATGATGTTGGTGAGACGGGAGATACGGGCGATAAGTCAGCATCACTGCTACAAAGACGCGGATGCGGCTGACTAGTCACACTGGCCATGGCTTGACTTAACGCTGTAAACATACAAGAACCAGATTTATTATTATTGCCTGTAAATGCATTCAACGAATCATCATTCCATAATGTTTCCCCGACGTTTTTCTCAAATCCATCTAAATCCCCGAATGAGAAGAGAGAGGAGTCTATCGGATCACTATGACACCTTGGCCTCGTTGCCGGCCACTGCTGCATTGTTAAAACACTTGTAAGAGCCAGGGTGGTTGCACTCTTCAAACAAAGGCACCAAGCCTTTCTTATTTTCACCTAGAAGTTTCAAGTTCTCACTTTAGGGACAAGGAGAAACAATTTGTGTCCTCTATCGTCTTGTTAAGATGGAGAAGAAGCGTAAACATGTATTAGAGATACACCATCGCCTCATCCGAGATGTAATCAATCAATCATCCCAGTCAAAGATACATAAAATTTAATAGCAATATCAAATCAGCTGTTGTATTATGGTTCCAGTTTTTGCACATGTAAACATTCAAATGTTTATCATAAAACAAGTTTCTCAATTCAACAAGTTTCAGCTAGCAACCACTTATAAAAGTTAAGTTCTGGTGATACTATAGTTGTAATCAATATCCCATCCAAGTCAAAAAAAGTTTCAACCTTTTGTTGAAGTTACAAACTTTTTTTTATGTAGAGTCTTGTCGTATATAGAAGAAACTTTTTTGTCCAATGTTTGAGGCTTGAAACCCTGAAGCGTAATGACTTATACCACTTTCACAACTCTGGTACCAACTGATGGATTCGTCAGTGATGCTAGTAACGCCCAAAAGCAAATCCGTATACCAGACACCTGCTATAATCGACCCCAGTCGGGCGTTAGTCAGTCACCAATTTTCTTTATACCACTGAGGACTGACTTGGGCGTGGTTTCATCTCAAGATCACTCTATCACCAGACTTGGTGTATTTATGCATCAGGAGGTTTAAGGGATAAACTCCATTTTGCTGAAAAGCCCTGTGATAGGCCATATAAACAGTGATGGGGATTGGACATTTTGAGTTTGGAATAATGATTGACAGTCATAAACTTGCCTAATTCTGATTTTTACATTAAGAGAGAGACGAGATTTACCATTTAGGTTTTGTAATATCCTTTGACTTATTTTAAGACATAGACCTTTAAAATATGTTTGACTGCATGGATCATGATATAGGCACTTGGACGAAATGTATTTTCATAGGTCCCAACCAAAATTGTAGGATTAGGGCACAGATTTTTAAAGACATGTCTTTAAAAATCTATGATTATGGTTTGGTTTAGGGTTGGGATCAAGTCAATTAAACCTTTCCGTTCACAATCTTAATATACATATCACTCTTGCTTATATATTGATTTACGTTTAACCGAAATTAAAAAAAAATGAATTTCACTGTTTTCAAGGAATTTCTATTTTGTGTACATTAGGTATATATATGCACGCACTCGTACCTTTTTAAAGAGAGTAGCTTTTATTTCATTAAAATTTAAGCATGTTTCCTTTGAACAGATTTATATTCATGAGTGGCCCACCTGGTAAAAAGAGTGGCAAATAAACGCTTTCAATGTGTGAAGTCTGGAGTGAAGTAAAGCTTTAAAAAATTCTCCTCATTTCTGCTAGTGACACGAACAGGAAAAATCACTCGAGGAATCATTGGCGTGCTAACTCTTTCGTTTTTAGAGAGAAATTTCTGTTGAATAAAAAACCATAATAGGCCTATCTCGCTGATAGACGGTCATGACTCGTGTAATATTAACTAGATTCGACTCACCTGACATTAAGCTAAAATGAATAAGACATAATCGTCTGGTTTATCATGTTATACAATCCGTTATCAGAAGTATTGCAACATAGCGTAAATCCTGGTGTTTGCGAGTATAACTCGTCCATAGTTAATATTTGATTTCTTTCTTATTTAGCTGAGCAATGTTACCAATGTGTATTGTTCAATGCATTAAAACAGTTTCCTTAGCTTATTTTAGTCCTTTAAAAATTTGTGTTGCTTTCAAAATGGCGACGTTATGAGAGATACTGAATGAAGATCTCAAGTACATTGTAGCCCTGAGAACCGAAGGAACCTGTTTTTGTTATATGGCTGGCTGTGCGATTTAATTTTTTTGCTGCCAAATGATTTCTGGAATTGCTAGACGTCGGGGGATTCTTGTAATGCATATAACTTGCGTATAAGCAGTCGTCCATGAAATGGAAAATCATCAATTATATTTGCAAAAATAGGCTTTTGCCATTTTACCCATTGGTCTTTTTGGTCGCTCAGTACTGCCTAGAAAGTGAAAATATCTGCGTATAATTATTCTCGAAGGAATATTTAAGGAATGTAGACTCATATGTGTAGAGTAACGAAAGGGAAACAATTGACAACGCTTGTACACGGGCAGCGAAGAGTTGGGATGGCGAATTTGCCGAGGAGTGTGACAGCGGCCCTGAATTGACGCCATAATCCATATTGTTTTCGAAAAAGGCGTTAGCAGTATCAATCTAAACGCACATGCGCAATACGCAAATCTGAAGTAAGACACGTGAGATAACATTAACCTACGAGTCTTGATGAATAACACATTTCAAGAGACATGAGTTGATTAATTTAACATCTGATCCTCGACAGATATCAGCTCTCAAAGAATTGCTTATTCTTAGTGGCATTGTAGAAGTGAGCAGTCGCTATCATTAAATTGCATGGCTAGTCCCCTAGTTATTGAAATAAGTGTCAATTCATCAAAATAATTAAAGAAAAGAAACATGAAAACAACTTTATAAAGATATCATTATAACTAGCATAACGGTGTTTTCAAACAACGTTTAGAAAAACGCTATTTAAATTTTGCGCCAAAACCACCGTCGACATGCATACAATACTTTAGATTAGTGTGTGTATTAGTACATGTATTTCAAAATATTTGAGGTGTTGTAGATTTGCCTTCATCTGGATCAAGTTATTCGCCAACGTCAGATTTAAAGAGTGAAAAATTAAAAACGAGTGAATCCATATTCATAAACCACTCAAAAACAGCTGCATGCGCTAGTCGATCCACTCCATAAAGAAAGAAATCACTGAACTTTTACTTTGAAAGAGTGGAAGAGTGAGAATCGAACACCACTCGAATGATGGTATTGTCCATTTAACTCTTTATAGAGTGGACATTCTCATTCACTCGCTGAGAGTGAACGTCACTTCTTTTTGAGCGAATATCTAGTAGAACAAGTAAAATGGTGAAATATGTAAAGGAGTGACTTTCACACTCAGCGAGTGAATGTCCACTCTTTAAAGAGTTAAATGGAAGACAATACATTTTCGAGTGGTGTTCTGTCTCACCCTTTTTCACTCTTTTCGGACTTTGTAATTTCTCTCTTTTTCGAGTGGATTGACTTGCGCATGCATCTGTTTTGAGTGGTTTACACTTTGTTTTTTCACTCTTTGTTACATTTAGAGAGTGGGTCTGGGGTGTGTGTGTCCCGGCAAATAGTGAAATTGATATTTTAAGTCCAGGACTATGAAATCCTTCGTATTTTACATACTTTGGAAAAGATTATATTGCAAGCTACTGAATTACATCTTTGTTGTGAAATCAAGCCGTGATAATAATAACGCATGCAAATAGACCTTTCTAAAAACCACAAACTTGGTTTGCGTTTACACATATTAATTCATAACAGCTGGTTTCAATTACTGGAGATAAAAAGTGCAAACAACTAGACGCAAACTTTTTAGTCTCGAACATAAAAGTGAAATTATTTACAGTTTTACCGAGCATTAAAAATGATTTTGAATAAGTATGAACATATTTATATAGTATACTTAATGTAATAAATATTTTTACCTATTTTAGTGTAAAATAAAATGAAAACCTCCCATCACTTCATCCGTTTGACATATTTGTTGTACGAGGATAAATCGGTCAAAGGTTATGTTTAGTATTTTTTCCGAGGAATACGAAGCACGGATATGTGCTTTGGGTGAATGACATTTAAGCTGATTGTGAGCTTTCTGGATAATAAGAAAGGAAAATTTTAAGTGGAAATTATCGGTAGGTATCATGAGAAGTGGATGAGTATATTTAAGGGGAAATATTTTACACCAGGGCTCAGAAAACAGACGGAATTGCTGTCGACTAAAGTGAACGCTAGCAGCCGGCATTGAAATTGCATTGCACTCAACACACATGTCTTATTGTAAGCTTGCTTGATATCGACTGCCTGCTATTACAATAGTACGCCCTCATTATTTATAGGAGCTTGAGAATTTTTCAAAATTATTTAAAAACACCTGTGAATGGGAAGTCTATATACAACTTGATGGATTATAAATAATATTGAAGATTAATATTATCCATTTTATTAATACGCATTATTTTAAGGGATCTGTTTCTAGACTGGAATATATATGTATTTGAACAGCATATTGTAGATGCTTTCAAATTTCTCATGATTGCTGCTTTCTTTTTTTATCTCAGGCCGTCAGTCCCGCCGTCAGTAGATTCATTTATAAATGTGAGGAATATTATCAGTTGTATCAACTAGATCAAAAAACCATCTTGGATTTGTCTATCTGGATATATTCTCAGAGTCTAGCCATCGTACTTGTTATCATCCTTGTGTACATACCAACCGCTACGCTCACTGCGGTCGTCTTCCGAAAAATTACTGGTTGTTCCACGTGAAATTACTTGTTGTTCCATGTATTAATTTGAAGGCAGCCGGTGAACGCTCTTTCACATTTGCTGCTCTGTCTGTCAATTTGGAATTCTCTTCCAAGCAGTCTCCGCAACTCCTCCATCTTGTTGCACTTCAAACGTGAGTTGAAAATATACTTTTTCGGCAAGCATTTCTTGATTCAAGTTTGTTTTTCTGTAAATAAATTATTGTTCTGTCTTTGCCATAGCGCTTGAGATTTTTTTGTAGATTTTGCGCTATATAAATGCGCTATATTATTATTATTATCTACATTGAACAGTGATTAAACTGAAGTTACCCGGGGGGGGGGGGGTACTCTGTGACGTACGAGTGCCACAAGCTCCTCTTTTGGTTACGGTCAAAAAGGGGTCTTTCAGTGACATTGACAAAAAATGAGGGGTCTGTAGGCGAAATTCACAAAAAAGTAGGGTCTTTCCGGTTCAAAGTGGCCACAAACATGCAATAATTTCTAACAAATATTGTAAATTTTTTGAAAAATTACATACAATTAAGAAAATGGTGGGTCTTTGACCGGGGTCTTTGACGGACAAATGTTGTTTTAGTGACAAGGAAGTTTAAAAAATAGGGGGTCAATGATTGACATTTGGTAAAAATAGGGAGTCTTTCAGTGAGAGCAAGCCAAAAAAGGGGTCTTTTCATTGTTCTTGGTGCATTAATCCATTTTCAGCTATAACGTAGCTATACTGGGATGCCTTTTTGGTGGCACATGGCATGTACCTCAAAGTTGAGTACCCCCCCTCGGCGAAATTATAAATTTAAATAAGTCGGGTGTTGTAGGAAGAATTTCAGTTCAAAGTACGAAAACAAATTTCAAATATAATTAGTCAATATGTGACCCGTCATATCGAAAGGTACCTTAATACCGGCATATAGTAAATTACGAGATACAGGCCATTGAAGCTGAGCATAGTCAAAAATCACGTCCAAGGTCGAATTTCTAATTTCATCAGAAACGTTACCTTTGTTAATCGAACATCCAATAACCAAAAGCAAGGTGTCATTTTCAAGCTTAAAATATAATCTTTTAGATGAGACCAAAAAAATCAATTTTCATTTTGGGACCCTTAAGGTACCTTTCGATATGACGGGTCACATATGTGACCATCCATCGTTTTTCATTTTGAGCTACAGAACAAAATACACAAATAAGTAGTGTAGATAGCCCCAATATTGGCAGGACTTGCGTTATATGATAAGGTAAGGTAAGGTAAGGTAAGGTAAGGTAAGGTAAGGTAAGGTAAGATAAGATAAGATAAGATAAGATAAGATAAGATAAGATAAGAT